>AZIM01002864.1:96021-110436 GCA_000516915.1 Ophiophagus hannah | reverse complement strand
CAACAATTTGGGTCCTCATTTTATCCACCTTGGAAGAATGGAAGGCTGAGTCAACCTTGAGCCTGCTGAATTGCAGGCAGGTGGCTGTCAGCAGAGGTAGCCTGCAGTACTNGTACTGCATTCTAACCACTGTGCCACCGAGTATGAGTTTGAATCTGTGTACACGTGCACATGCACAGATGCATATATAAGCAGATAAATAATTGAGTAATGATTCAAAATGCCTTAAAATCAGTCTGCCTTTACTCTTGATGACTGCCTTGTAGCTGTCTTGGCAAGATTCCAGAAGTGGTTTGTCATTACCTAGGGCGGAGAGAATGACTGGCCCATGGTCACCTAATTGGCCTAAGGAAGGACTGAAACTACCTGTTTCTAGCCTGGTGCCTTAACCAATACATCACATTGGCTCTTCTCAATGTAACTAATGCAATTCTATCAGTGGTGGGATTCAACTTTTTTTTACNGGATTCAACTTTTTTTTACTACTGGTTCTGTGGGCATGGCTTGGTGGGCATGGCTCGGTGGGTGTGGCAGGGGAAGGATAGTGTAAAATTTCCATTCCTTCCCCACTCGTGGGAGAAGGTTACTGCAAAATCCCATTCCCTCCCCACCCCACTAACCTGCTCTCCATCTCCGTACTCCTGTGCAGGGCAACAAAAGAAGACCTAGCTGATTAGCTGGGACTCGGGAGGCAGAGAATAGATGGGGTGAGGCCAGTCAGAGGTGGTATTTGCCAGTTCTCCGAATGACTCAAAATTTCCGCTACCAGTTCTCCAGAACTGGTCAGAACCTGCTAAATACCACCTTTGAATTCTATTTCCATTCTTTAACACAGATATAGAAAAATCAATATTCTTACAATAAAAGTAGTATCCAGTGAAAGTGTGGCAGTGATTTGAATAGAATACAAAGATGCCCTAGTCTTTGGGGACATTTTGGTGACAATTGCTATTCAGTTTCTTATCTTGGAATGTTGCCTAAAACATTACACAGCCTATTAATGATTGTCAATAAATGTATACTCAATATTTGTCAATCACCTGCTCATGTAATGGTCCAATTCTTACTATTTAAGACTGGCAAATTTCATGAAATTTCCACACATTCAAACTAGATTCTTCTGAGATTGTAAACTCTGTACATATTTACAGGTAGTCCTCAAGTTACAACAGTTCTTTTACTGACCATTCAAAGTTACAACACTGAAAAAAGTGACTTACGACTGTTTTTCACATTTATGACTACTGCAGCATCCTCATGGTGACTTGGTGAAAATTCAGATGCTCGGCAAATGACTCATGATGGTTGTAGTGTCCTGAAGTTACATGATCACCTTTACAATCTTCTGATGAGCAAAGTCAATGGAGAAGCCAGATTTGCTTAACAACTGTGTTCCTATCTTAACAACAGACTGTGTTCTTCACTTAACAATTCTGGCAAGAAAGGTGATAAAATGGAACTTAACATCTATCTCACTTAACTTAAATTTTTAGTTCAATTGTTGTAAGTCGAGGACTGCCTGTATATATATGTATGTTTATTTTAGGAAACTATCTCTGTACTATCCTTTAATTCTTTTAAAGCTACTGTCTCTTTTCATTCAACCATTTTTACCTGTGGAAACCAGCTTTCAATTACTTTCACACATTTTAAAAAGGTTTTTGTAGTGAACTGATGTAAAATAACATAAGGCTTTATTCTGTGAATAATTCAAGAGACTTAAGAACAAACCTATGATGGAAGCTTATTTTACATGTCAAACAATTCTTTATTTTTTTAATGGCATAAATTAAAAGTGACAGATCTGAAGCTATTAAGAAATACACAAAGTGCAGCTTTACTGACCATACAGATATTGCTTTAGTTAAAGTACAGTTTCTGTCAGTTCATTATTATTATTTTTTAATGTTAAGCAATCTGTGCAGATAAATCAACTTTGGTTTCAAAGTCAGAATAGATAAGGAGTTTGAAATAACCATTTGGCTTCTTGGTCACAAGTTCTTCATATTAATTCCTTTCTTCCTTTTTTCTTTAAAAACAAAAATGAAGAATCCAATACATCCCGTTGCAGTCTCTGCCAAATTTCCTGCTGCATGTATTCTGCATGAAAAGCAGATCTCTTTTGCATGCTTCATAAGCGACCCTGGTGACCATCCAGTAGATTTTGGGATTAAGACACTACATCATATTGCTACATGGCCTCCATTCTCTTCAAGGGAGCAGGCTCTGGAGCCTTGCAGAAGTGCCATTAAATGAAGGGAGGATATGCAGCAGTCATATTTCTGTACTGCACCCAGTAACATATAAGACCAATATATAAATATACAATATAAATTAATTTATATTATAGTTAAATTAAATTATTTCTTTTTTAACTTAAGGGAACTAATTTGACAACAGTTTTGGATGCTTGTAAAGCTGTGGAACTTTAAATTAATTAGAGTTGAAAAAGAAATACTTTCTCAACAATACATATAATATAAATTATAAATTAATTTATATTATAGTTAAATTAAATTATTTCTTTTTAACTTAAGGGAATTAATTTGACAACAGTTTGGGTTGCTTGTAAAGCTGTGGAACTTTAAATTAATTAAAGTTAAAAAAGAAACACTTTCTCAACAATAAATAAAACAATGTGCCCCATATAAGTTCGAACTGGAAACAAGCAAACTACAAGACGAAAAGCTTAATACAAAATGTCACTAAAACAGTTTTTCTTACAATTAAACATTTACATGGAAATTAGTTTCAATTTTTATTTTAAATTAATTCAATGTTGCTCATGAACTGGGTACAAGTAGAGTGCTGAGGTAAAACATTGATGAACAGTTTCTGTTTTTTTTCTTTTTTTAAGATAGTAACAGTTTACTATTGCAAGATTGTCAGCAACATTTAGCCATATCTATACAATGTGCATATACCTACATACAATGAGCTTTGGTCCAGCTTTGAGAAGACGAGCAAAGGCATTATACATGTTTCTTTTTGGTTATAGCTTGAGTACTTTGACACGCCTCTACTTGTTCCTTCTTAGCTCCTTTTTCCGTTTTTGTTTATTTACTTCTTTGTGTGATTATAACATAAATTGAAACGTTCTAAATGAATTTGATATTTTTCTGTTCATTTGAACCTGTACACTCAACATGTAAGCATTTTGACAGGATACTGTCTCAAACACTGAAAGCGATGCTGCTTATACAGTGATGCAATGCAGGAGTTTGTGACAAAGCTGTATATCCTGTTATGTAGTACATCTCATGGATTTGCAGAGAAGGGAGAAAACTGTAGGATTAGACTTTTACTAGCAAAAGAGAAAACGACACATCCAGGAACAAAGCACAGAAATAATTTAACAATACGTGTTACAATTAATTAATTCCTGCTCATTGTTCGAACTGAACTCAGAAAATGTATAATTGACAGATCACCCAGCATAATAATAAAATCCAGATTAGTGTTTTATGAATAAACTCCTTCCTGAATTCTTGACAGTTTAGCATAATTATGAAAGAAGAGTCGGAAAACTTTCATTATCATAACCACAGACTGTTGTGTCCATTTGAACTTGGGCAAATTATACAATAGTTTATTTTCACACAATATTTTAGTAGAAACAAGTGAAGCTTAAAACAGAATTTTTGAAGCTGAAGCTTAATTGAATAATTAAGATTAATTGGAAAGCAAAGCTCAAACACTATGCTAAACTGGCTTTTTTAAAATGGAAGCTTCTGTTTTTCCTATAGTTGTACCAAATCTGGAAATGGGATGGGCTTTTTGCTACTGAGGCTTTGTGTTTTATTAATTACTGGAAACCTTTGATCTTGAAGAGTGAGAAAAAACAGCTTTACTGAATATGAAAGAACTGAAAACTTTGTCCTCTTTGTTTTATCAAGTTTGCTCAATACAGAAACTTTATGGTTCTTGCTAACTAAAGTATAATTTAAATAATTTAGATTGTATAACGGAATGTTCTTTTCTTTTTCTGAAGAATCCTAAACATTTGCATTTTTTGATATCATGGCAGACTAAATTCACCTAAGTTTCAAAAGGTCTAATCCCTAAGGAATAATCATTCCATTGAATCATTACTTTGAAAATAAGCAGAAATCTACTCTGACAAAGTGAACAAGCACAGTCAATCTAAAACCTGATGAATGTGGACTTGCCATATTCCCACATTTAGTGATGCCTTGATGTTTATTTTATATATATTTAGGATGCTAAGATAATTTAATCTGCTTCTTGGAAAATTACTCTTTTGTTCATGTAGTGTTATGTCCTTTACTAATATATGAAGAATAAGAGTGAATGGTTTTCATAAAGATTGTATTTAACTATTTCTATTCTAACAATAGGATATTTATAAACACAATAATTTATTTGGCTCCTGTGGAATTTTAAGAAATAGGAAGAATCTACCTTTTCCATTTCCATTAAATGCTTAGCGGTCAACTGAAGCTCACATAGTGTCAATATATAATTATGGAGCTTATTCTTGGCACAAAACCAAACTTGATTGGAAGTGGTACATTAAGTGTTTCAAGTAATTTTTAACATCTCAGGAATAATCTGTTAAAAGATTGTATTGTGCAAATTTATTTAAGCTGAAAAGTAGATTAGAACTCCAGTAAAAATATAAAATTAATTGTAATCAGAATAAATAAACTTCTAGAATGGAACAGTTTATCCTGCATCTGATTTGTCTAAGATTAGCTCTTCTTGTCTTCCAGGAAGACAGAAAAGAATTTGTGAGCAGGTGGAATCCTGAAGGCTACAGTTTTTGTGGATGTTTTATACTCAGTTACAATGGAGTAGTTTTGCTAGAAGAGAAAAAGGGGTTTGGATTTACATTAAGATCAACTAAGAATTATTTAGTTATATAGGCTCAAATTCAAACGTACTCAAAGAGTCTGGTGTGGAATTAGCATTAATGTATAAATGAGCAGAACTCAAGTTCCAACCTTTAAATATAAACTTAATCAATTCTGACTGACCTCTACAACTCACACCATATGCCTTTTGTCCACAAAGCTGGTTTGCATAGGATATCTCTGCTCCTTAATGCTTCCTCCCCCACCAAATTAGGATAAATAAATCTTTGCAAAATATTCATTTTGTAACTAGTCATTTTGAGCAATCATAAAACCACTTCTGAGTTCATCCACAGTCTTGATGGTTGCAATGTTATAAGTAAATGAATAAATAAATAAATAACAAAAGCATTAACAGCAAAAGAAATGTTTTAGTTAAAAAAAATCAAACCTAACCAATGTTCTACTTATTTTATCACTTTGCCAGTCACTTGTCTGTCATTAGAATCCCAAGAAATTTCTTTGGTTATCAGACTTCAGAGAGAAATTGGTTGACATAGAAAGAATCATAAGCATTGATACTGTATTTTGGACCAAATGGTTTATAATTATATTACAAAAGTAGCTTTGTTAACCTGTCCAATTTGTGGCCAAAGGACGTCACAAGTTGTTTACAGTAAGTGAAAATTCAAGTAACTTTATGTGTCCTTGAACTGACTGTTACAATTTGTGCACTTTTTAAAAACTGTATTTTAAACACATTTCAGTGGTATTAAGATGGAGGTCAGTTAAAATGAAAGATCACTCTAATTGCAAATAAAGTCTACAAACTCCAAAACCCATTGTTTAGGGAAACTGTCATTTTGGCACACAAACATTTGGAGATCACAAAACTGCATATGATCAACATAGGGTTGAGCAATGTAGCTCAAACCAAGTGAAATCTACTCACGTGCTGGGTATGTGTGAGAAGGTGCAGGGGGAAAGAAAGTCCTTTAATTATTATTGTTTCCTTTCTGTAAACGACAAATGTAAAAATTGAAAACACAATGTAGCACTCCCAAAAGAGTTGACCAACAATCTAGTTTTAATGTCATGTTTCTGACTTTGGTTAATAGTTTTCTTTGTGAAGAAGCACTTGATACCTGAAAGACTACAATCACTCCTCCAGGTGGCAGGCTTGTACTCTCTTGCTTCCTAAGAACATTTAAATGTTTGCTGTCCTTGTTGTTGTTGTATTCTTTTTCCACAAACAAAGTTCACATGTCCATAATGTACAGAAAAGGTAATAGTTATTTGGTTTATTTCTAAGTCCATTAAGAAAAAAATTGGCTTATTCGAACTAGTTCTAACACACACACACACACACNGCTATGTTTTTTTTTTCCTAGGAAATCCCACAGACATTTATAAATCTTCAGTCCAACTTGTAGCTTTCTCAATCTTTTACTTACAAAGATGAGAAAAAGCATCTTTACAGATTTCCAATGTTTATATGTCCATTTTTTTTGGTCTGGGTGTTTTCCCCTTTAAATCTATCCATTTAAGAGTCTTCTTTCAGAGAGTCTGTTAAGGGCTCCATTGGGGCTGCTGTCACAGGCTCATTCTGTTTTAGACGTTTAATTGTATTCTTCAGTGCTTGCCTTTTATTGCAGAACCATACCCTAACCACTTCCCGATCATAGTTCAGTTTCTGTGCAATTTCTGTCATTTCCTGCCCAGAGGGATGGGTGTTCTTCTCAAAATGCGCGTTCAAGATTTCAAGAGCTTGTGGGGTGAAGGAAGTGCGCCTCTTGCGCTTTTTGGATGGTTCGCTTCCAATAAATTCAGTAAGGTTCTGCATACCTGCTCGATGGCGGGCCTCAGCCTCAGCCATCCACCGTTCAAGCACCGGCTTTATCTTCTGGGCACTTTTAGGGGTGATGTCCAGCTTTTCAAACCTGGCAGGATACAAAAGGCCAGGGTTCAGTTTGGCTGTCAGACTGCTAGCTATAGTGTTCTCTTGGGCTTCCTGTGGTAGGAAAAAGTGGCTTCTCAGGATGGTGTGTCTGAGGGGAAAATTGAAAAAGAAGAGTCTTTACACTGATGCTCTGCCAGGGTGGGACTTCCTGCCTGTCTGCCTAATTGACTGGCAGAGATAATTTACAACGGGTTATGAAAAATTATCATGTCTACAATTATTGATATATTTCACCAAGCAGACAGACAAATACAATCACACTGACAAAATGCTATTCCATCTAACTAGTTTCTTCAGTCTGAAGATTCGTGTGAAATCAGAGGCTCACATTTATCTTTGGTGCAAATGGGCCTCTCAATTCATTTCTGTGAAGCATGTTGACCCCATGTCCTTTGGTCTATTTGTCTAGGTCGACCTGCTTCACTGAAATGGATGAAACTCCAGCCAGAAGAACTTGTGTTTGCAGTGGAAGGACACCTCTCTTCCTGGAAGGGACTGTTCTTAAAGATATACAGTATGTTACAGATTTAAGCATGTTCAAAACAATATCTACTATGATCAAGCTGAACACAAATGTTAAAAATAGAAATGACAGCAATTGACTCTTTGGAGTTTTTTTTGTTTGTTTCTGTTTTTCCTGGGAATTAGTTTTTTTCTATAGTATAAACTGTTATTTTAATTTTGCAGAGAGATTATTATCCTCCTAAATTCAGGTTTTGTTTTCATTTTCATTGTTAACCAATTTTCACTGGTCAGAAGTTAACATTATGCCCCTTCAAAATCTCCAGAGCAGTTGTAATCTTCAGTTCAAACAGTGGGACACATTGTAATTACTTTGAATATCTCCACAAGTAGTGCTATGAGAAACTCATGTCTTCCTGATAAAACCCAGCATAATACTGAACTAATATGCTTTGGCATCAAGCTGGGTTTATTGTGGCATGTCTCCACACTGTGCCAAATGATATCATTTCCTGTAAATGAGGTCTTCTAGGTCTCATTTTACCATCAAAACTCTTTCACTGGACCAGATTTTACAAGTCGGTTTGCAGTACCTGCAAAAACATTTCTAAACTAAGCTGAATATTTTATTTCTCTTAAAATTAAGCCATTTTAAAGTATTACATGATCCACTAGTTGTAACGATTGTAGAATAGAATAGAATAGAATAGAANAAACAGACAGATAGATGATAAGAAAGTATGTTGGTAGAGATAGATAGATAGATAGATAGANNGATAGATAGATAGATAGATAGAATGAATTATTTATTGGCCAAGTGTGATTGGANNCACAAGGAATTTGTCTTGGTGCAAATGTCTCAGTGTCCATAAAAGAAAAGATACATTCATCAAGAGTCAAGAATCATAAGGTACAAAACTTGTAGTGTCTTATATTCATTCCCAGAAAAAGTCCAATTTAATCCTTGAGATACCTTTTCAAAATGTGTATAAGATTAAAAACAGAAATAGTCTATCAATCTCAAGTCTAACTGTTACAGAAAAGTGATTGCTCTCAGCTGATGCTCCATTATTAATATACATATAAATAAGAACAAAAAATATTTCATGTAACTTTGTATCTCAATGATAATAACTAGAGAGGATTCATAAATCAATTTTTAGGGCTCTCTGTACTCCCCTCCACAAACTAGCCTTTAGACTATTGAATTTGCTACACTTATAAGTAGCTAATGGTTAGAATGATATCAAAAAGAACTTACTAAAATGGAATAAATTGCAATTATCATGAATGGGTAGAATTTCTGTAATTAAGACAAATGTTTTATTACCAAAGATGCTTTTTCTATTTCAGATGTTACCAAGACTTGCAACTGATACCACATTTAAACAATAGCAGATAGATATTTCCAAGTTTATATTGTGAGGGGAAAAAAATCAAGAATTGGACACAAAAGACTGCAAGATGCTGAGGAAAGAGCAGGTTTAGGTTTACCAGATTTTAAATTGTATTGTACTTTTTGGTCTGGCTAAAAGAGTACGTTAATCTTCAGAATAAGAAGTTACTTGATTTAGAGGGCTACAAATTAAGATTTGGATGGCATGACTATTTATGGTATGACAAGATTAAAGTAAATTTTGAATTTAATAACCATTTTGGTAGACTTGCTATCCTAAGAGTTTGGAATAAATATAAAGCAAGGTTTTCTATGAAGATGCCTCTCTGGATGTCTCCCTAGGAAGCTTTTTAAAGAAAGGAAATAGTGGTGAAACAAAACTGGTGGACTTATGGTCAAATAATATTTTTTAACTTAGGTGATCCTATTATCAAATCTAAAGAGAATTAGACTCAGGACATGTCTGCCATTGGTTTACATATTTACTATTGAAAGAAAGGTTTAAATAAGATGAAAGGAGTTATGGGTGATTTTGTGAAAAATGAATTGGAAATCCTACTGCATGGTAGTGATGAACACATTATTGCTAAGGTCTATAAATTTTTATTAAATTTGAATTTGGAGAATGAATATGTAAAACATTGCATGATTCAGTGGGCAAGAAACTTTGGATGTAATATAATGCTTAAACGATGAGAAAATATGTGGACAAAAGTTCTAAAATTTACACTAAATTATAATTAGAAAGAAATTTTTTATAAGATGTATCTTTGGTATTTAACATCAGATAAGTTGTCAAGGATGTATAAAGGCATTTCAAATTAATATTGGAAATGCAAATGTAAAGAAGGGACCTTTTATTACTTATAGTGGACATATGATAAAGCAAAGAAATATTGGAATAGGATTTATATCTTAATACAGAAAATTCTCAAAGTGAATATAAAAGATAAAATCACAGAAACCTTTCTTCTGAGTTTAATGGAAAAAGGCTTGGGATAAAATGGAACTTTGATGTTATATATATTGACGGCAGCAAGATTATGCAGAAAAATGGAAGGACACTTTGATTCCTACAATGGATGAATGGTTGCAAAAGTTGATGGCGTTAGTAGAGATGGCCAAACTGGCTGCTTTGATCAGAGAAAATTACTTTTGTTTCTATTTGGAAACCGCTTCTGGACTTCCATCTTTGAGGTGGGAAAAAAAAGAAACTTTGATTTTGGGTTTTGTTGATTAGATAGGCTTGTTTTTATAGAAATGGCTGGTTTATATTATTATTATGTAAAAGTAAAAAGTTGAAGTTTGATGCTATTATCTTACTCTACTGCAACAAAAGGAGGTGGAAGTCAATGGCTTTTCTTTCCTTTTCCCCTTTGCTCTACAACTTTTCCCTTCCCTTTTCCCTCCCATATTTTCCTATTATTTGCTTTTGAATTTTTGTATTTTATATATATAAAGAAACTTATGGTTTGGGAGTGAACTTCCTCCTAATGTTATGAGGTTCAAACAAGGTCATTTCACTTGAACCATTCAATGCTAGGATAAAATGTGTCAGCTCAAAGGTGCGTTGTAGAGTAAATAGTAATAACTCTGTTATTTTGAGATGGAGACAGAGATGGAAAATGAAATTATGAATACAAAGTCTACTTTCTCTCCTTTTTCAATAATAAATTATATATTATGTTTGGACTGTTCAAGCTGTCACAAATATTTGAGAGAAAATTTACAAACCCAGGTCTCATTAACCCATCAATGACTGGTTTGAAAAACAAAGAAATAAATGATTTCCCTATTAAGAAAAACTTCTGAATCATAATTCTAATGATGGTCTTAGATTTTTTTTGCTTGGGCAAACATTAAATGTCAGTTTCATGTCTCCATTGGATTAAAAGACCTGGAGCTGAAAATACCATAATGATCCATCCAACTTAACCAATCCACTGATGATCCATCCCCTCTTTCATGTTCCTCAAAACTGTCACATAACTTTGCCATGCTTACAGGTTCATAATATTATGCCTTAGTCTTGATTTCAACCCTGCTGGATTCTTTGCACAAGCAAGCAAAATTTTGTGCTTTGCATTAAGACTGTTGTTTTTCCTACGGTAAGTAGCAGTAGCTTTTCTTTATAAGAAGTTTGAAGGACCTAAAGAGAAGAAAATCCTTTCTATCTCTAGTAGTTTTGGATTGCTTAATGATGGAGTGACTTCTGACATTTTTGTCCATGTTCTGAATACAGATATCAATTGTAAGCTGTTTATCTCTTTTATTATAGATTCAACTTTCATAATAAATTTCTTATATGTTTTCTATGATATGTAACTGCAACCCTGTTATGGAATTGAATTAGGTTATATTTGCTAGTTCATTAATAATTTACATTTAAATCACTATCAGTATCAGTAATAATTCAGGTTCACTGGACTCCAAGACACAGATTTCCAAGCTTCCTGAGTCTTTAGAAACTGAATTAGTCAGTAACCTTCCCCCCAAAAGAATCTCAGGTAAATCAAAATTCAAAAACATATGAAAGATTTTAAAATCTAATAATCTGTATTAAGGTATGATAGTATTATAAAGAATAGCAATATAACAATAGTGAACACATTGCTTTAAAAAACAAAACCTGCTAGTTCAAATTTTATTTATAGAGAAATCTCTATTTATAGCCATAGAGAAAATAAATTATATTAAAATTAAATAATGAGAAAATCATATTCATATTATTAAAGTGTCTTGTTAACATTTGTGCTTTTGTATGTAGTCTTTGGTATAACAATATCCAAATCTTGAAAAAATTTCCCAGCAGTGGTACCCTTGTATACACTGAATAAAGGTTATTTTCTGCAGGGAGGTATCTTATAAGAAAAAACAGTAGGGGAGGCCATAGAAGTGAGAGGAACCTATGGAGCTTTTTGTATTTAACAACAATCAATGGGTTTTATGGAAAATCATTGAGCAAAATGTGAGCTGCAAGCTCACTACCCCATACTGATGTTATTTATAACCTTAGTCTTAAACTGCAGGAAAAGTACACTTCCATTCTATGGGGAATACATTAGAAGTATAAAGAGCAGATAAAAAGACAGAGCATTTCATGGATGACCAAGAACAAAATCCACTTAAATGAGCTTAGAGTTCATTTCTTGGCTCTCGTTGATGGAGGAGAACTATAAGACTACATTGTCCAAGAGGAAAAATCTGTTACCTAAGTGGGTTTGTTACCTCATGCATAAACATAGGATTAGTAACAGACATATCTGAAGACCTAGGTGCTTTGCTTTCAAGCTTCTTTAACTCTATCAAGGTCACTGTATTTTCATGATTTATCACTATGATCTTGAATATTATTTTCCTTTTTCTAAACACATATTTTTCTTTTGAAATACTTTAGGAAGTTATATAATTAATTCTAAAAAACCTGAGAAAAATATTTCATTGGTTTGCCCTTCCCCCACCTCAATAGCATTATAAAAATCACCATGAACATCTTATGGGTAACACGAATTATGGCATTACAGGCTGAAACATAGCAGATAGGCACATAAAATAATTGTTCAGAATTCACACCATAAAAATGTACAATTTGAAAGCATGCAAATACAAATAATAAACAGGTACCACTTTGGTGGGAAGGTACAGTGTTCTGCACATCTTGGAGTATAGTCATGCCAGCCACATTGACCACAGAAATGTCTTTGGACAATGCTGATTCCCTCAGCTAAGACATGGAGATGAGCACCGCCCCCTAAAATCGGACATGACTAGAACAAGGGAAACCTTTACCTTTAAGAAACTTAATTGGTGTTTGATAGCAGCAGCCACAGGATCTCCAACTCCATGCTGCCTTAAATTTTATGACCAGGAACATATTTAATGTTCCCAATTTGTTTTTGCATAAATAAATAAAATCTTGGGTGCGGGAAGATGAAAATTGTGTTAAAGCCAGGTGATAAGATATGTCAGTGTTTGTTCATATAAGGCTGCTCTGCTGGACATAAAATAAAATAAAGATAAAATTATAATAAGATAAAATTATAATATAAGGGCAGTAAGCAATAAGCCTTAAGAGAACGAGGTTGGAGAACTGAGGATAGACTATACATTTTGTTACCTGCAGATGGCAGACTGGCTGTAGGCTGGACCCTCTGTGGCACTTAGAGCTTGACCGACTTGTGTCTGAGTGAGACCAAGAGACAGGCGTCGGATTTTAAAAGCTTTGGCAAATTCTCGTATTTCTTCAAGATTCACCCCATCCACCTCACTAGAGGCTATTTGGGGATCTGTTGAAATAATAGAAAACAATTTGAATTTCTTCAGATCCTATACAATTAAATTAAGGGAATTATTTCCAATAAAGCAAGGTAAAGCCTCCTACATCCAAATAG
Source organism: Ophiophagus hannah (assembly GCA_000516915.1). Classification (NCBI taxonomy): domain Eukaryota; kingdom Metazoa; phylum Chordata; class Lepidosauria; order Squamata; family Elapidae; genus Ophiophagus; species Ophiophagus hannah. The sequence goes on along the minus strand of AZIM01002864.1, from coordinate 97,413 downwards.
CATACAGCATGCCTGAAAATATAGAAAGGTATATAAAGCAAGCATATTGGATTAATAACAAGTTTCCCATCGTAAGTTGAAAAAGAAAAAAAAGAACACTTTTAATAAAACAATGTATATCGTCAGGTTATTTGCAGCATATTGAGTTCTTGACTTGCAAACCTTCACTTTTTTTCACAAACTGAATTTCAGGTAACATAAGCAGCTACTCAGAACTATAGATTGTTTTCCTAATAGCATTCAGTATGACTTGTTTTGGGAAAAAGGAATTCTTAAATTTCAAATGGAATTTTTTTGTGTTGCATCTAAAATACTTTCATTTTAATATAAAGTTGTAAGGGCATTTTAACTGAGAGATATATGTATGTATGTTTGCATATTGGATTCAGTAAAATATTTTATTTCTATATCATCCCAGAGAATTTCCAGTTTGGGTGCTAGGCATGTGCAAGTCCAGCCTTCCAATTGTAACACTGACCCCTATTTGATTTTTTATTGGTCCCTCAATAGATAATACTCACAGTGCTGAGAGAATAAATTGGACTACTTTGACAACAGCTTTGTCCCAAAAGGGAATGTACCGGTAATAAAAACTATATATTAGAGGAAGCATTACCAGTTTAGGATTTATTGAAGGAAATGATACAGCAGCTGAGAATGGCATCTCCTTCTCTTTCTACAACTGATTCCTTGCTAAATGAAAGCATTCCCCAGAATGATAAAGGCAGCAGACAACAGTCTGGTGGAAGATTTGAAAATGTTACTTAGTTCTGCATGTATTGAAACTCTTGTTGTATAGTGTTTTTCATATCATTCTTAGAGATAACAAAGATGCTCACATAATAGCATATCTCTTTAAATATATGTCATTAGTGTCAACTCATAAAACATTTTGTATACATGTTTTATAGTTGACAATAGAAAGAAGGGGGGGGGGAGTTTCAAAGAGAAGGCAATAGTGTGGAATCAAAAGTACATTCCATTCATATTTTCTTCAAAGGCTGATTAGATGGCTGAAGCTTCTGCCTAATTGGAGAGCATGATTGATGACTCTTGGCTATGGACGTTTTTCATTGGATGATACACCCTGAGGGGTAGGGGGAAAAGCAGGATCAAGGGTGACAGTGAATTACGTGTCTCAGAGTTGGCTACACCCAGGTTAGTGCCAGACATAGAATGGTAGCTTCAAATAAATCCTCTTTAGTTTTGGGAGTGTGGCTTGAGACTCATGATTTAATTGGAGTAACTGTCGGAACCCTGATAGATAGCCAACTCTCCTAATTAATCACCAGGGTGCCTGTGTCCCTTCCATCACTCCCCGACATCTGAGGTGTGTGGAGAGAAACGCAGGCAGCCATAGCCATGGCAGAGGCTATCAGGAGAAAGCTTGGC
>AZIM01002864.1:2948-16373 GCA_000516915.1 Ophiophagus hannah | reverse complement strand
AGCATTCCTTTAGGAACCTCCAACATGCAAACTGTGATTACTCATCTTAAAATGAATCTTCTTTAAGCTTCAAAATTTGCTGTTTGCTGGGAAGATGCGTAGCTAAAAATCAGTCTACATTTAGTGTACATCTGACTTTGGGTTCCAACTTTAGGTGACATTTATGGCTGCTTATTTTGTTTCTACTAATAGTAAATAAATGAGTGAGAAATCATCATTTTTATAATTATTCCTGAAGTGGTGTGTGTGTAAAAGGCAGCATTAATCACTGATCATAACAGCACAAGAACGGGCACTAAGCACCACATCCATAGAAGCAGGNNNTTACCACACTAGATAGAACCCAAGGGGTAGATCAATGTCTCTCAGCTGAAAGATGTATGGACTTTGTAAGAACCAGACTTTCTACCCTTCAGACAATAACTGGGTATTTCAAAAGGAATTCTTTATTGAAAAAGAAGATATCCAGGTGATGTTCAAAGCAGGATCTAATATCCCTCCAGGCATGCAGCTTAGATAAAGGGAGTTAGAACCCCTTCCTTTAGTCCGGTGTGGATTTCGTTAATACAAAGAAATAAAGATGTTAATCCCCCCCTTTTTTCTGGGAATGTGGTTAAGAAGAACTTATGGAAATTTCTTTTGGAGCTGGAATTTTTATGGCCCCTTCTCCTCTTGCTATCTCTCCAAGAGGTGACAAGTTTCCAGGCATCTGGGCTCCAGTCCCCAGTTGTATATCATGTGCAGGTTATACAGATTCAATATAAGAATTAAGATATTCAGGTTACATCAAAAAGGATTACTTGTATCACCCCCCCCCCTTTTTTTTTCCATTGAAGAATGGCAGATACACAGATCTGACATATTGCCCTCCTCAAAAAATTGAGAAATCCACCTGGAAGACATTTACAACTTAGGATGGTTTGTGAGGGTATTTCAGGTGGAACTTCCATAGTAATGTGGGGGCTTTTACATATTGTTTGGCTACCCAATCATTTTGTGAGGAGGGAAGGTGTTTCCAAGCTACTAAATATTGTGTAGATCCATGATGAGTGCATGAGTCAAAGATATCTTTAATTTCAAAATATTGTTCCCCACGTACCATAATGGGAGTTAGAGGTGTGGGAAGGGGGGGAGGTCTAAGTTTTGAAGTGATCTCTGGTTTGAGTAGGCTGCAGTGAAATACTTGATGAACCTGTCTAAATGTCTTGGGGAGTAGGAGCTCTACAGTAACAGGGTTGATAATTCTTGAGATGGAAAATGGGCCAATGAATTTAGGTCCCAGTTTCTTAGAGGGTTGTAATGATTTTAGGAACTTTGTAGATAAATATATGCAGTCCCCAACTTTGAACAGTTTAGGGTCACAGTGTTTTTTGTCTGCTTGACTTTTAAAGGCTGCTCTAGCCTACTGTAAGGCTAGTCTGAGCACTGGCCAAGTGTAAATTGTTTATCCACTCCTTAAGGGAGGGAATTTCAGGTTCCTTGGTAGGTAGCTCTGGCATAGGGTTGAATTCTTGTCCTGTGGCTACTGGAATGGTGTGAAACCGGTGCTACTGTGAACCGAGCTATTGTATGCTATCTCTGCAAAAGGTAGAAGGTCAGTCCAATTGTCCTGTTGTTAATTAATAAAGCACCTTAAATATTGTTCTAATATGCCATTAGCTCTCTCTATCGAGTCATTAGTCTGGGGATGATTCAAAGAGGACAGCCCCTGGGTGGAGCCTAATAGGATTAAAAATGCCCACCAAAATGTGGATGTGAATTGTACACCCCTATCTGAGATAATCCATTGGGGAGCTCCATGGAGGCGATAAATGTGTATTAAAAACATCTTTGCCAATGCTTTGGTTGTTGGGATCTTTTGGCAGGGTACAAAATGAACCTGTTTTGAAAAAAGGTCAGTTACAACCCAAATAACAGTGTTTCCTGCATTTTCAGGAAGCTCCACTATAAAGTCCATAGAGATCTCTCTCCAGGGTGCTGAAGGTTCTGCCACTGTTTGTAAAAGTCCAGGAATTTTCCTTGTCTTCTTTTTGCAGAAGCACAGATAGGGCAACTAGCAATATAGCTTTCAATGTCTTTTGATGAGATGCAGGGTTTTTACAAATCCAAAGTATCCAACTATTTTTGAGTTGTAGTATCATTTCATGAGGTCCATTGTCTGGCTGGCAGGGATATAAAGTTTGTTTTCTACCCAGACTAGACTGTCTTTGAGTAAGCAAATGTTCTCATTAGCCTGGAGCCAGTCGTCCTTAAGTAGTGCCTTGTTAAATTTGGAAGACATTGTATTGTCAGTCAGTGGTTCTTTCGTCTCTTGTGCTCGGGTGATTACTTTGGCAGCCAGTTGAGTTGATTGGATCATGGGTTTTACAATTTTATTTTATTTTTTGCTGTTGTATTGGGGTTTCTAGGACAGGGCATCTGCCAATAATTTTTTCCCCCTGGGAGATACCTGAGAGTGAAATTAAAATGTTTAAAATATTACACCCAATGTACTTGTTTTGGGGAGAGTTTCCATGGAGTTTTCAGGGATTCTAGATTTTTATGACCAGTCCAGACTTCGATGGGGATTTTGTTCCCTTCTAGGAAGTGTCTCCATGTGAGGAGCGTCCATCACACAGCATATGCCTTTTTCTCATATGGCCCATCTTTGCTCAATTTCTGTCAGTTTCTTGGAAGCACATGGTTACAACTGTCCATGTTCATTCTTTTGGAGTAGAACCGCTCCTATTGCTACATTGCTAGCATCCGCTTGGATGACAAATGATTGCTCTGGGTCTGGATGTTTCAGGATTGGTTCTGCTGAGAATAATTGTTTAAGTTTGTAGAATGCTGTTTGGCATTCCATTGTCCAGGTAAGGGGTTGCCTTGGCTTCGGTCTCCCTTTTGTTTTTAACAAACTCATGATGGGAAGGGCTATATTCACAAAAGCTGGAATGAACTGATGGTAAAAGTTTTCAAAACCCAGGAAACTTTGCAGTTGTTTGAGAGTATGGGGTGGCTCCCAATCGATGACAGCTTTTACTTTTTGTGGGTCCATCTCTATTCCCTCGTGGAATATTCTGTATCTCAGGTAGTCATTTTTTTCTTGATGGAACTCACATTTAGAAAGTTTTGCATATAGTTTGGTGTTTTGGAGTTTTGTGAGAACTGCTCGGAATAATTTTATGTGCTCTTCTTTTGTTTCAGTGTAGATTACAATATCATTAAGATAAACTAGAACCCCTTTGTACAAAATTCATGGAGAACCTCATTAATTAGTTGCATAAATACGGCAAGTGCTCCTTGTAGTCTGAAAGGGAACACTTTAAATTGGTAGCATCCCAGTGGGGTGTTAAACACAGTTTTCCACTCATCCCCCTCCCTTATTCTTATGCAGTAGTATGTCTCTCGTAGATCTAACTTTGAAATAAAATTTCCTTTAAAGAGGTGAGCTAACATGTCCTTCATGAGGGGGAGTGAGTACATATTCTCCATGGATATAATGTTAAGGGTACGAAAATCAATGCAGAGGCATAGAGAGCTATCTTCCTTTTTGCAGAATAATACTGGGGCTGCTATTTTCGATTGGGTAGGTTTGATGAAACCCTTTTTTAGATTTTTATTGATAAATGCTCTGAGTTCTTTTAGTTCTCTGGGGGACATGCAATACATTTTCAGTTTTGGAAGTTTAGCCCCTGGTAGGATTTCAATGGCGCAGTCTGTGGCATGATGAGGTGGAAGTTTATCAGAAGCCTCCTCGCTAAATACTTGGGCTAAATCCTAGTACTCTTTGGGGATGTTAATGGGTTCAGCTGGCTGGCCAGACATGGCTTGCTCTCTGTTCTCTTTTCTTTCTCCCCCCCCCTGGGATATTTGCAAATGCTACATGTTTCTGGAAATGTACAGTTCCTCTTCTCCAGTTTATTTTTGGATTCATTTCTGTAGCCATGTGAGTCCTAGGACTAGTGGCCCTTCCATTCCTGGGGCTACAATGAATGTGAGCATCTCACTATGGTTCCCCAGTTCTATTTTTAACAGTTCTGTGGCAAAACTGGCTGGCTCCCCCCCACTATAGTCCCATCTAATTGGCTGAAAGCAATGGGGTTTTCCATTTTCCTTAGGTGGATTCCTAATTTCCCTACTAGGGTGGAGTTGATTAGGCACCAGGTGCATCCTGAATCCAGTAATGCTGCTACTTCCTCCCCCTTCCCTTGGCTGAGGATAAACAGTCTTAGGGGTAGAGTGAATGGTTCAGTTGGGTCACTTACCAGTGGGTCATCTGTCGGATGCCTTTCAGATTGGCTCAGGTCTCCTCGGGATGTTGGGGGTTCTTCCTCTGGGTTTGCGGGGGATTGAAACCTCATGGCTTCTTGGCTTCTCACAGTGGTTTCTTTTCCTCAGGGGTTGGATTTTCCAGGGTTCCCCTCAATGGGTGGTTTGGCTTTCTGGCAGGGGTTTTTGAATGGCATTCTGCTGCACAGTGTCCTCCTTTCCATACTTAAAACAACCAGATGGTCTTGGAGTCATGGTGGTTTGGGGTTTGAAAAACTCCCACTTCTTCCCCTGGGATGAGGATCTTCTCCAAACAACCCTGCTGCTGTGGTACTGGTTATGGGCCATGTTTATCTCTGCATCCTCTACCATCAGGTACCATTCATGCAGAATGTTTGGAGCCCCATGGGCCAGGCAGGCAGTGTACAGATCATCATTGAGTCCATCTTTGAACTAACAGACTAGGATATCTTCTGGCCAGTCAACTCAGCCGGCCAGGTTGTGAAATTCCTCAGTGTATTCGACTACAGGGTGACAGCCTTGCTTTACAACCCTAATTCAGTCATGGGCTTTTCAATTGGTGAGGAGGTCTTTGAAGCAGTGGTGTAGGGCTTTCATGAATCGATCAAGGTTTCTCAGCTCTAGGGTGTCAATGTTGTGGAGGGTTACCATCCATTTGGCAGCTGCCCTTCTAGGGCTAGGGTGATGACTCGCAATNGCCCCCTGGGTTGGGAAGTTCCACCCATATTCTTGCATATAGGTGAGGACTTGCACCAGGAAGAATCCCAATTTCTGGTGTCCCCATCGAATTTCACCCCCAAGGGCGAGATCTTTCTCTACAGTTGTAGGTGTCTGGGTTGGCTGGGGTTAATCCCCTGCTCTGGAATGGCAAGGGGTAGGGTACCTGGCATGGCTGCTGGTCCTCTGGCTTGATCCATTGCTCGATTAGTCTCATCTGGATTAGGCGTGATAGCTAGGGTTCTCTTGATTTATAGTTTACATGGTGTCCTTCGTTGGCAATCTAGTTCATCCTGCACATTGAGGTCCTCCAGGGCTTCCCTCACAAGGCAATTTATGTACTGTTTCAGTTGGTCACCTGCTAGCGGTTCCTCAATCCATTCTTCCTGATCAGAAAGGGGCTTCTGGCTCCATTTTCCATCTGGGTTTATGGTTACCACAGGTGAGGGTTACTCACTTGGCTCTTCCATCCCAGCTGTCTCTCTTTCCTATGCCTATAAACCATCGGGGCTTCATGGAATTTTTGTAGGCAGCTTTGATATCTTCAATATCACACAAAGCCAATGTCTGGCTAGGTAGTTGTCAAAGTTTCTCCCCAGCATCTGGCTTCCCCTTGCTCATTGCTATGTTCAGACATTTTTGCAGGGTTCCCTCAGCAGAGTGAAATTTTGGAAGGAGAAAAACATTTTCCTCTCCGGGTTGACCACTATTGCAGACCCTGCTTTATGTAAGGCCCAGACTCTCTCCCTTTCAGACGATAAGAATGAATTTATGAAAACTGGGTATTTCAAAAGGAATTCTTTATTGAAAAGGAAGATATCCAGGTGATGTTCAAAGCAGGATCTAATATCCCTCCAGGCATGCAGCTTAGATAAAGGGAGTTAGAACCCCTCCCCTTAGGCCAGTGTGGATTTCATCAATACAAAGAAGCAACATGTTAATTCACCCCCTTTTTCTGGGAAGAGCTTCCCAGGAAGTTTTTTCAGAGCTGGAATTTTTATGGCCCCTTCTCCTCTTGCTATCTCTCCAAGAGATGACAAGTTTCCAGGCTTCTGAGCTCCAGTCCCCAGTTGTATATCATGTGCAGGTTATACAGATTCAATACAAGAATTAAGATATTCAGGTTACATCAAAAAGGATTACTTGTATCAATCCCCTCTTCTTCTTCCATTGAAGAATGGCAGATACACGGACCTGACAGACTTTAACTCACAGAATTCTCCAGCCAGCCATCAAGAAGTTTCCACAGAAGATTGTGGAGATAAATGTAGAGTAGATAAATGAAAGAAAGGTTATGGTAAGATGAAATAATACTGTGTATAATTATGTAAATATATGAATATATGCTTTAAATTGAATGTAAAAATAACTGTAACAATACTTAGTAATAACCTACATATTTAGGAATATGTCAATNTGAGTGGAAATATGTTTTTAATTGTGAAAATATGATCAATAAAGATTTTTTAAAAATTAAAAAAAGTTTTTTTAAAATCCCACCACTGGAGTTTCTGGATATCTGAGCAACAAAGGTCAGCAATTGCAGAACTACTGGAAGAAAAGGTGTTTAGTCATCACAAATATACAGTGATTGAAAACAAAAAAATAATGACCTGTTATTACAAGTACAAGAAGAGGATATTTGAATGCATCAATTCTGGAAAAAGAACATCTAGAATAAGAAATAAGATAACAGAGGCTATCAGATCAACATTGATTTATAATACAAAATAAAGTATTCACAGACACAGAATTGGAAGAACTGCAAAAGTTTATCCAGAGAAAGAAACCAAAGCCTTGCCAGAAGTAACTCAGAATGTAGAGGCAAACTAGGGGGAGTTGGCAGTAGAGGAATCCAGCAGAGATATAAAACTGTTTTCATTTGAAAACCAACACCCTCTCCTCTGCCCCAGGAAGAACAAAGTCCTAAAACTAAAGAAGTAAAAGAATTGAAACAAAGAATAACTGAACATCTATAACAGCACTAAAACATCAGAATAATGCTTCCTACATTGAAGCTTGTTCCGAAGAAACAACCAGCACAATTGTTAAAAGATGCAAATACTGCAATATCAACTAGCACCAACACATTGCAAGAAACAAACCAACTAATGTACAGCACAGCTACAATTATAACTGAACATCTGAGATTCAACATCAACAAAGAAGAAAAAAACCAAACAATGCCACAAAAATGGAAGATTAGACTGAAAAATAAGACTGTCAAGCTCAGATCAGATGCAAGCAAGCTAGAACAGATGAAAGAAAAGAAGCTAAAGACCAAAAAGACCAATGAATACCTAATCAAGAAATACCATTTAAAAACAAGGAAGATCAAGGAAGCACTGGAAAAAATAAAGCAGCAAATAACATCTATAGCCAAGAAGATCAATAGATATGAATCATAAATTGCAAATTATAAGCAGAACCTCCAATTTCAATCCAATTTCCAATCAGAAATATTTCTACCAATCCGTCAGTGGAGAAACTGCAGTGGATCTTGTCAGTACCTGACAAGGAAGAAACAGTGCAGTTCTGGGTGCAGATGTGGGATAACCAAAAGAAATACAAGAAGAATGCAGCTTGGTTAAAATAGGAGAATAAGAATAAAAAGAAGATGAAATGAAAGAACTAGTAACAACAGCAGAAATGATAGAGAAAAAAGCAAGAATTGGTCAGCACCAGGTGAAGATGAACTGCTTGGATTTTGGTTGAAATATCTAACTGGTTTCTATCCACTCACTGCCAAGAGAATGTACATAGGTAGATGAGACCCTGTTATTATATTTTAGAATTTTTGAATAAACTTCCTGATCAAAAATGTTTGAGTAAATTTAGTAGTTATGGAATTTGAGGATTTTAAATTTTTATGGATTGGTAAATAGTTAAGAAACAGAAAGCAAAGAATAGGAAAAATGGGCAATGAGAGAAATATGAAGTGGAGTTTCTCAACAATCTGTGTTAGGACTAATACTTTTTATCTCATTCTGTCCATGATGAGCTAACATGTGAATTTGCTAACTGTGTAATAATAAAATTTGCATGGTTCCATTTAGATTCTTTGTGAGTGATGGGCAACTACAACTGCATTTTGTTTTATGGAGGTGAAAATGACATTGTATGTTACTATAAATCTATTGGGTTCATTCAGTAATATAACAATGCATAACGTTCTTCTTATCCAGTATTGTGTAGTAGAGCAGTTGTACTGAAGCCTTTCTGTACACCACTAAATACCATATATTCCATATATATTGTATGCTCCTGGTTTCTAAAAACTCATTTTGGACAAAGCAAAAAAGTATACATAATGGTATGTTTCTGTAATGGAAAAACAAAATGCCATCTTTATGCTGCTGCTGTTAATTTGATAATAAAAGGTAATACTTAATACTAAGGTTTAAATTAATATCATTTCTGATTGCCAGTTTACAATAAGTGAGATACTACACACTCTATATCTTTGATGGTGAACTTATGGCATGCGTGCCGGAAGTGGCACGCAGAGTCATCTCCGCCAGCACGCGAGCCATCGCCCCAAAGCAGGTCCACTGCGCAGGCATGTGCACCACCCACCTGCCCGCCAGCTGATCGTCGGGTAACTGCTGTGCATGTGCAGAGGGCGGGGTGCACGTAGGAGACATGCATGCATATGCATAAATGTGCGGCATGCATGGGGGGTCATACATGGATGTGTAGAGACGCATGGTGCACATGGTGGCGTCACACACACATGCACAGAGAAATGCAGGGCACATGCAGGGGGTCATGCGCGCATGTGCAGGGGGGGCCATGTGCAATGCCTTATGGGTGCTGGCACATGTGCGTGCACAAACTTTTGGCATGCGAGGATGGAAAGGTTAGCCATCACTGCTCTATATAATCTTCTGAATGGAACAAAATTAGATTCACAGTGTCAAATTGATGCCTGCAACACAAGATGAAGTAAGCAAACATATTCCTTCCCTCTGCCCCAACTCAAAGTCCAAATATTTGAGATTTAAAAAGAAATCCCAATAATTTCTTATTACTGTGAAGGTCAATCTAGCTAGGAAAATTGTTTCTGCTTTACAATTCCCAAACTGTAGAAAGCAGTTAGAGTTCTGGACAAAAACTAATGTTGCATTCAAAAGGAAAAGTTGATATGTCACTGCTGAAGTAATAAGAGAATTTTTTTACACTTTCCACTTCCCAGTGAACCTAATCAACTGTGACATGAAAAAATACATTGGGCTCACCCAGCTATAGTCTGATTGCCACCTGAAAATATCCACAATGTTACACTGTTTGTGACTTTACAATGATCCTTCTAACATCAATTTTGTACATGTACATCAAAATGCCATTAGAAATGCTTACAAACACCTACTACCATACTCACAGCCATACTCAAGACTCCAGTTGAAATTCAGCTGTAAAATACTCCCCTGTGGTTGGTGAAAGATTTCTTTCCATTACTCATACAAAAGCATCTGATTATGGAAAAGGCAACTTAAATGAACTTGAAGATGTAAGAATCTTTGCTTTGACTTCACTTGGTATCTCTCTTAAATGTCATTAGATGGAACAAATGTTTAAAGAGCCTCAGAAATAAGACTTACACAATCTTAAATTGGCTTATTTTCATTGTTACATAAGTTAGGTTATATCCCCTAAATATATTCATGACTTCAGAAAAGGAAAGGCTTTGGAAAATGAGAGACTATACAATAGATATGAGCAACTTTGTTGAGATACATATATGGATTATTGAAACGTCTGCACAAAATGTATGTTTGGCATGTAGAAGACACATGTATAAATGAAAACAAGAGAATGTACATAGATAAATGTATGGCATAAAGCTTTTGACAACAGTTATATTATCTTTTCAGTGATGAAAAACTGAACATTTCTAATGTGACTGCATATCGTAGTATTATGAACCATTTTGTGTTCTAATATTTACAGGAAATACAAGTGTTTGACATATAAATGGGTAATGGGCTGACTTTAATAACCATGTGATCAATATGAAGTGCTATTTTTATAGCTTACATTCAATATATAAAGGGTCATGGAGGGCAAATCTTTAGCAAAGCAATAAAGCTAAAAACATTCAGTAGAATACCAAGCTTTTTGAATGTTTTGTCAGAGGCCTAGAATTTTAGTAGTATTTAAAGCTACATCATTCAGAAAATTTGACATTGTTATTTATCTATTAAATGCATAACATAATATCATGAAGCATAATATCTAGATCAGGAGTGTCAAACTCGCACTGTCACAGTGTCGTCACATGATGTACTGCAACTTTCCCCCCTTTGCTAAAATGGGGGTGGGCGTGGCCAGCATATGATGCATCCGGCCCATGGGCCATGAGTTTGATACCCCTGATCTTGATATTTAAATAATTAATGATTTCTGATACTTCATCTTTTAGCAAACCTATTCTGATGTCTTTATGCTATATTTACCATAATTTACTGATTTCAGTTCATTTTCCCTATTTAAAAAAGGAATACTGCAAGTTAAAGAAATATATCCAAAAGTCTGACCACATTTTTTTCTAATATTATATCACAACCTGATTTGGAAACTCTAATATGAACAAATCCAAAATGAGCTTGGAGTTCTTCAACAGGTCCTGCATTTGCATCTTTATGCCTTGTCAATATTATTTGCCCTTGTAAGCAAACAAAGTGATGGAAGTGTATAAGAAAGTAATGGGAAGTTTCAAATTCACAGTCCCTTTACCTCTTTTGCAAATTTATAATGTCAAGATTTACCCCCACCCCCCATATTCAGAAAACTTCAGAAACCTGGAGAATCTTATGATCCTTGGAGTTTCTTTAGGTTCAGATATGGTTTACCATATAGCATTGAAAGGAAGAAGGAAAAAATATGAAAGAATTGCAAGTATATTCACTATTCTTTATATGTGTACCCTAGTATATTACATGCAACTTTTGCCTTAGTTGAGTTGCACTTTGGTATAGTAATTATTTTGATTAGATCTTTTGAATACTCAAGGGGTATGACTGAATGGAAAGAGTGAAAAATAAGATCAGATTCTCTTATTATATAAAACAGAATCACAATAATGAAAATAGCATGTTTTCTAACTAATGTTGACCAAATGATCTGCTAAAGGAAAGTGCTTTGGGCTTCCCAAATCAAAGATAGGGGAGTTCAGGCAACACATGGGTCTCAGTAATCTAATCCACCCTCCCTCCCTCCCTCAGTGCACACAGATCCACAGAAAGACATTACAGAGATGCAGTGTAATTTACAACCGAGTTATGTATCCAAATCATTTAATGATGTGACATATATTGCCATTTGTGTTAGTTCTTCTGCAATGAAATTTCATGCATGAACTCATGAAGTACTTGTTAGTTCATCTTGAGAATCAAAGATAAATGGATTCACTGCTTTATAGAATATATAAGAGCACCATTATCAAAATAGTTTCATTTCCAGATATCACAGTTTAATTATGTTTAACATGCATATATAGACCATGACGTGTAGCAACCTTGGTAGATATCACCTTACTGTCCCCACCCAAATAAACAGAGTTAGTTCTTGGATGGAAGACTACCAGAAAAAAATTGAGGAACTGTGAGAAGCTAGACAAACAATCAAAAACTTCAGCTTCTCAGAAAATGATATTTTCTATTAATTACCCTGCTCCTAGCAAACTTGGCCTTCTGCCAGGGGTAAAAACTTGGCTTTGCAGCCTTGCATGGTGGGCACAAAGAACTCTGCTTGTAATACCAAATGTTAAATGGCCACCTTGGAATTTTTGAAGTTTTGACATTTATAATGTCATTATTCTATCATTTTAATTTTCTATTCCTAACTTAATGTTAATTTTATAGTTGCTTCATTTATCAATTATATATATTATGTATTATATATTGCCCAGAGCCCCCCTTTAAAAAGGCTGAGCAGTTTAGAAATATGAAATATAAATAGATATTAATTCCTATATTATTAGAAGATAGGTTTTCAAAGTTGCAATTCATTGGAAAAATGAGTTCTGTGTAATACTGTGAAGACATTGCATGACATACTGAGACCTTACGTTAGTTTTTTTTAGGATTTGTATGAAACTGAACATATATCCCAAAGGTGCTTTTTCAAAAGGCAACTGGATTTTCTTGTTTTTTCTTGGGACACCATGACCTGGATGACTAAGAAACTCCATAGACATTTACAGATTACAGATTAACAGAGTTGNAAGCTGTTCCATTGGTTGATTGTTCTCTCTGTCAGAAAATTTCTCCTTATTTTCAGGTTAAATCTCTCCTTGTTCAGTTTNNATCCATTATTCCTTGTCTGGCTTACAGATGCTTTAGAATATAGCTTGACCCCTTCCTCTCTGTGGTAGCCCCTCAAATATTGGAACACTATTTTACAATTTATCCAAAGATATTATAACTTTTAGTATTGTTTGTATTCAGAGGATCAAAATGCCTAGTCTGTTGACAGCTAGATGGATAACATTCCTGTTATATTATTATGGATGTGTTGGATGGACAGTATATGAATTGCTCTTTTCTCTTAAATAATTTTGGGAAATAGCTAAAATATAAGATGATGATGCTAGCAATTTCCCAGTTTACTTCATGATTTGGGCTAATTGCCCATGTCTTTAAGCAAAGGCTCCTTTCATGTTCTTTAATTTTATATTTTATGGAGAATTGAATTTCCTTCACATAACTTGATAACCACAAAATTGTTACATTATTATTGCCCTTCTTTGATTCTTAGCATTGGATATTTATCCTGAGAAGATTTAGCAGTTGTTGTATCTTGTCCTCCACCCTAAATCTTACCCCTGTATTTTTATTTCCATACTGCTGCCAAGCAAAGAAGGTATATCCAAATATTCTTTATGACTAAAGAAGAGTTTATATCAACATTTTATGTTTATAAAGACAAAAGGTAAAGGTTTATCTTGTTCAGTTATTTCCAAATCTGGGTAGCAATGCTCATCTCAGTTTTAGCTGAGGGAGCCAGCATTGTCCAAAGACATGGTCATGTGGCCAGCATGACTATACGCTGAGGGGCATGGAATGCTATTATCCTTTATGCTTATAGAATGCAATGATTATTTACATATATGACAACTAAAGTTGGAAATAATAATTATTAAACTATTAGTTATTTAAAAATAACTAATCATTTATTTAGAACTTTTAAAAAAAGGCAGATTATGCCATTCAATAGCACCTACTTCTATTTCATTTCTCATGTTCTGTTATGAATCCATCAGTTATGGTATACAAAATCAAGTGTTCTTAATTTCCACTCCTAGTATATCAGGACAAATCCCAGAGGGATAACCGAATAAGTATGTTCTTTTAAAAGGAAAAATGAAATAAAGATCTTCTCTCTCTCTCTCTCTCTCTCTCTCTCTCTCCTTCCCTCTCCCTCTCCCTCTCCCTC
>AZIM01002863.1:37611-50788 GCA_000516915.1 Ophiophagus hannah | reverse complement strand
AAGTGAGATATTTGTTAAGTGAATTTTACCTCATTTTATGACCTTTCTTGCCACATTTGTTAAGTGAATCACTTCAATTGTTAATTTAGTAACACTGTTACTAAATGAATCTGGCTTCCCCAATGACTTGGTTTGTCAAAAGATCACAGATGTTGATCACATGACTCGCGACACTGCAAGCATATTATTTTTAAAAAGCCTTATAAATTTGCATTTCATTTGGCTACAACTGCCCTATCTGGATAGCAAACTCCCGGCCAACCTTTTCAGGCAATGTGTAAAAGATTGCTGCTAGCTAATTTTCTATTTTTTTTCCATCACTGGTCAGTTGGATGTTTTGACTAAACTTGCATAACTGAACTGTTCCCTAAATTGTGATTATTTATGTTAAAAGTAATCTTTCAACATAATTTTCTTCCAATGAAAAAGAGGGGGTCAGTAAATAGCAAGGGATGATCTTCTCCTTTTCTCCTGATGTTCTTGTGTATAGTTTTGTAGTCAACACTGTTTTTTAGAAGTAATTGTTTCCATTCCCTTATCCTGATTAATTTTTTTCCTAGAGCAGGGGTGTCAAACTCAATTTCATTAAGGGCCGCATCAGGGTTGTGTTTGACTTTGGAAGGGGGCGTGGCCAGGGGGCATGGCCAGCTTGACATTACTCATGCTGGGGTGCATGTGAGCGCTCTGCCAGCAAAAACGGGCTCCCAAGTTCCGTTTTCGCCTGCAACAACCACTTGCAACCCTCTGCCAGTGAAAACAAGCTCCATTTTTGCTGGCAGAGGCACTGCGGGCCAGTCATTGGGCCAGTCATTTGCTATTTCATTTGCTATTTCAGTTCTGTGGCCAGTTCTGTGGCAGTTCTGTGGGTCAGTTCTAAGCACCCTGCGAGCGACATCTGGCCCCTGGGGCCTTGAGTTTGACACCCCTGTCCTAGAGCCAGGCAAATAAATCAATAGTATTTATTGGCAATTTTTTAAAGCAGCTTTTCTGGGGATCTTGTGTCTGCACTGTGTAGCTATCACATATCCTGAGAAAAGGCATAACTGTTTTCAACAGGTTCTACACACAAAGACAAATTCTTTCCTACGCACTCTAAATTAAATCTAATCTGAAGCCCAGCAGAGACCCAGTGATGAGTTACTTAGCTTCTTGCACTTTTCTAAGAGGTTCCTGCATTAAGAAAATTATAATATGGCAGAGTCTGATGTTGCTAATGTCATTATTGTCTCCTTGTTTTTTAGGACAGAAGGAGGTGTTTCAAAAGGTGCAACTGTAGGGGTTCTTCTGGACCTCAACAAGCACTCCTTAACATTTTACATAAATGGGCAGCAGCAGGGCCCTCCAGCATTTGAGAATGTGGAGGGTGTTTTCATGCCTGCATTAAGTCTCAACCGAAATGTTCAGGTAAAATTTTTCTTCTATTGGGTTAGGTCAGTTCAAAGTAATAGTTGAATAAATTATGCTATGTTGCTTTCTGAACCTGACTGCAGACATTACTCAACTAGGGAACATCATCAGTGCTAGTGAGCGTGGGGATTGCTCCCTATTTGTATATGGCGGCTTGGCCTTCCAATGTTGGTGGGAGTGTGGTTTTCTGTGTGGGTAATTCCTTAAGGTATTGTTTTCTGCTTGATTGTTTTTGTGGTGTTAATCTCTGCTTATCTGAATGTTGGTTGCTGGAGCTAATACGTTCTGAATTGTTTGTTTCTTCTTAGCTTTATTTTTTTTCATTGTCTCTTTTCAATGATGTGTAAATATTCATCTTAATGGTTATGACTGGTCCTCAGTATTGTGCTTGTCCATAGTTACATGATCACAATCTGGGCGCTTGGCAACAGATTCACACTTATGACTGATTGCAGTGCCCTGCAATCATGTGACCACCATTTGTAACCTTCCCCATTGGTTTTCCTAAGAAAGTCATTGGGGAAGCCGTCAGGGAAGAACACAAGTTGCTGGGGTAGGTTTCCCCACCTGCACATTCTCTTCCAGCCTTGTGCTACCCCTGCCACTCACACACACACACACATCATGCACCTTGTATTATGATTTAGTGGATGGTGGGAAAGTTACGTCTCTATTTTATGCTCTAAAGTCCTAGAAAAACATTCTGTTTCAATATGTTCCTGCAAAACCTGCCATAGCTAATGATTTCCTACTTTGTGCATATATTTTTAGTTCTAAATTCTTGCTTTCCGCCCCCTCTTGCAGGTGACTCTACACACAGGTCTGGAGGTACCTCAGACTGTAAGACCAACAAAGCTGCCAAGCAACTGAGTTCCTGCTACTTATATCTCAGCTAGATTTTATAATCTTTCTAAACAATCAGTTTTAAAATAACACACTCATAATTGAAATCAAAATAATGATGGTTAGATTTAAGGGTCTTTGCGGGGAGATTAAAACAGCCAAGATGGCCTCTGGAACCCACTTCTTTTTTACATGCATTTTACACATAAAAAGGAGTGGGTTTCAAATTCACCATTCCAGATGCCCTCTTGACTTTATTTAAACCTATCCTGTGGATACCCCTATTTAAATAACTCAGTGATTACTTTCGTAGTTCTACATGCCTTTTAAACTTTTATATTGTTTCAAGAGTGCTTATACCACCGAACTGCCTGTGCATTTTGGCTTTATCCTTGTGTGAATGTTTACCATCTGCCCTCTAAAGGTAATCACATAAGTGAATGCTAAAATTTCATTTTCTTTTCACCACCTCGATTCTGTTTTCATACAGCAAAAAATAGAGAAATTGACAGTATACAAATGCTGTTGATTATAGCGGAAATTAATCATCTTTAATCTTCTCTGGATCACATTTGTTCTGGGCATGTTTTGCTTGATCCTGATCTGTGGCTATGATATATTGACATAGAGGATTATAGTTATATCCTTATATGGCCTAATTGCTTGGAGGAGTTTCAGTACAGTAGAGGCTGCTGTCCTTGTGCAGATGTTTGGATTAAGTGATATCTAGATTACTTTGATTCCAAAGATTTGGACATGGCAGAATAAAAATAGATTGGGTTCAATAGCATAATTATCATTCCTTCTACTGTAAGGATTAAAGTTCTAATGCAATATATACAGTACTGCAAATCTCCAAATGTCTAATCCAGATCATTGTAGCTTTCTCTTTGAATATCTGTTCTGGTAACTTTGCCTTCAACACAAAGCTGTGTTTGTGTGTGTTGACTTTGCGCTGACCTTGAGTGCCACATTGTAATCACGTAATTTTTAGACAGAGCAGGTGTTTAGAAGAAACCAAAGATCCATACATATGGATATATGAAGCAAAGAAAGCTCAGAATCCATATCTATACAAAGATGACACATCGTTGATGTTTTGATGAATTCTATATTCACGTTTTCCTTCTTTGCCTTGTTGTCATTATTCCATTTGAATTCATCTGGCAAAAAGAACTTCAGCTTGTACTCCTATATACTTCTACTAGTCTTTGTGGATGCAAATCTTATATTTGCAAAGTTAAGTTGTGATCAAGGGTAACTAATCTCTTCTTTCCGGAAACAAGTTGGAAGTTGTTAATACATCCCTAACAAGTATCTTAGCCTTTTCACCAATTAACCAATTATTTCATTCTAAACTTGCCAATTTTAATTATTTCTCCCAAGATCTATGGCCAAAGCAGTTATTGGGAATATACTTAATGTTCAGAAATGAACATCACTTAATCAAATAGAAAATTTTACATTTGCTTTAGCTCTGTACTCAACAGTATTAAGTTAAAAGTTAAACATGTGTTTAAACATTTGTTAAAGTGTGCAGTAAAATCATTTAGCTTTTCCTTATGCCAGCCAAATGAATTTCTATAATGGGTTTTAGCAAGCCAGCAGCACGAGGAGGAAAAACCAAATTCCTTTCTCTCTCTCAGCTGGTTTGAAATACCTTTTCTAGCAGAAGTGAGAAATTAGCACAGGCTGAGCAGTGCACAATTTCTGGTTTATATTAAACTAGAGTTCCCTGTTCATCATCATCAGTTAAAGCAAAGCAAAGTCAGGATTTTCATTAACTGATTTGGTTTCCCAATTTGGAAATTAATATGTTCATGGGTCCTATTAGCATACTAATTATTATCCTTCAAATAATGCTATTCAGATCTGTTTCTCATTATGAAGATACAAGCGCACACCCTAATTTGTCAAACAGTAAATCAAGTATGAAAAAGCTTGAGGTGGCTGAATTTGTACTATTTCAAACAGCAGGTGGGCAAATCAATCCTAAAGAACGCTTCCCCACATAATATATTCCTCATACACTCCTCAGCCAGCAGGATCAATTAAAAAGTTGGTCTAGACAGAACCTTTTTCCTGAGATGTTGTTTCATAAACTATATATAAGGAATATTCTCTGTAAAGAATCATTTTCTTATCTGCACCTGAATGTTACAGCCTAAATTACGGCATAAGACAATTCTACTTAACTGATTTGGACCCAATAACTTTTTAAAGTCCAAATCAAATGCTCCGTCTTGTTTGAAATTTTAATAATGGGGCCGACCTCACCGTATGACATTTGAGGTCGTATTGCTGTAACAACTTGTGATAAAGTTGGAAGTGCTTCAGTGCATTTAGATCAGCTTTTTAGAATCAAAGAAATTAGGCAAATCATCAAAGTTCTACATATTTGGCTCCTAATCATTATTCTTAATTAAGTCCATGTGCTGAAGTTATGTCTGTGTTTCTTCCTTTTGAGGTGGAGGCTGTTATATGATCTACTTGTGACTTTACTGTATGATCATCATGCGTACATCAGCAATAGGTTCTGAAGACTACATGCCATACAGCTGTTTTAATGCTTTTTATGTGAATTAATCAAAATATAAAAGCTGGCAGTTGGAATTCAAACATTCCTTCTGCCTATATTCTGGGGAATTGCTTTGGCAGCGATGAGTACTTGGAAAAGGATTATATAAAAAGAGGGAGGATATTAGGATAATTATGCAATATCTTTACTATTTTTTTCCAGCTTGTTTCCAATAAATCAAGAAGCGCTAGACGAAGATAATTTTTATACATGGAAGAGCAAATGAAATTGGAATATTTCCCCCTTTTAATTTTAAAACTCTCTTAGAGAAAATGCTTTCTATTGCAGGAAAGAATATTCAAATTAATCTGTTTTATGTGGGATGAAAGTACTTTCTTGTAAAGTACAGAAATGGTTCTCTGAGTGGTTTAATTGTTAAATATTGATATGATGAAATATTTAAAGTAACAAATGGCACTGCTCTGATTTTTTTTTCCTGCTTAAAATGTGTCCTATCTTTGTCCAGAATTTCAAAATTATTAATATTTAGTAGAGTCAGCTTCAGGCCTACCTCAACAACTTCACATATTATGGACCTTGTTCACTGTGAACATGCCTTGTATAAACCTAGACTTGGTAGGAAGAACAGTGATATTCAAAGTACTTTTCTGTAGGCAGGAAACCCATTCTGCTTCTATGAATCCCAAATCATTCATTGCACTAAGCCATAATGTGCGTTATTTGGCTTAGCTAAACATGTTGTGTGAATCCAGACATCGTTAGCTTGTTGAATGAACCATGGGTTTCATGGTTAAGCTATTCCTGGTTTATATGCGTGAGTACCTGCATACACACACACACACACACACACACACCACAATCTTATTGATGGTGATCAGATATAATAAAAATGCTTCAAAATCACTGGTGGATTTAGTAGTAATTAGTAGAATATTATAGTTTAGCATGGTATGGCTTGTTATACTAAGGATTAATAAGCAATTAATATTCCTTATTGGGGTAAAACCAAATTCTTTTGAAACATTATTCTTCAATCAATGCCCAGAAATCTGAATACTTATCAATCATTTTTATAATCCTGCTGTAGAATTTTTATGTTTAGGTTTTGGTATATATATTTTTATATAACTTTATGTTATGTGCACTTGCACTATGTTTTTCTTGGCAGTAATGAAAAAAACAGATGAAAATGTGAACCTTAAGATACCAGAATTCTCCATTCTTGTTCAGAAATAAATGAATCATCCATTTCTGTGCTTTCTCCCCTGAAGATTCAAAGAGAGAATCCAGTGGGAGAAATTTTGAGACATCTTTTTATCCAAACCAAGGACCATTTTACTAACAACTTCGCAGATGCTATATACTGTATATGATCACACAATGACATATAGCCATTCTCTGATGACATGCTGCTTTCAAATATCAGTTGACTTATTCGTATTTTATATTTTGTAGAGGAGATCTAATCTTAGATGGCTGTAAAACAGGGTTGTCAAACTCAAAATCCGTGGGCCGGACCAGGCCCATGGGGTGCTTAGATCTGGCCAGTGGGGCCACCTTGGAAACAGCAAAGGACTGCCCACGGTGCCTCTGCCAGTGAAAATGGAGCTCAGGAGGGCTGCATGTGGCCCTCCTGACCTCAGTTTTCACTGGCAGTGTTGAAGGAGGTCATTGCAGCCGAAAAAGGAGCTTGGGAGCCCATTTTCGCTGGCAGACCGCCCCTACCACAAGTGATGTCGAACTGGCCATGGCCACTCTGGCCACGCCACGCCCCTGTTCCCCCCCCAGGTCAAACACAATCCTGATGCGGCCCTCAGTGAGATTGAGTTTGACACCCCTGCTCTAAAACAACATAGGAAGAAATTCTTAAAACAGAGCAGTTAGAACAAAGCAGCCTGTGATTATCAGATAATGCATGTTACCTTGAATGCTTGAAACATTATACAAATCTCAATTATGATTGATGATGTTTTTATTAAATCTACCTCTCCCAGCTATATTTAGATACCTTTCATCAGAATAGGAAACAGTTGATTTATGTAGCTAATAAAACTTTGAAGTTTTTTCCCCCTCCCAAAGCAATCAATATCATGTGGTATATACACAAAGTAATACATATTTGTTTTTTATTTAAAAAAAAACTAATAGTGATTACTGCCCTAGATGGTTAATACATTTTGGATATACACATTTAGGAGGTGTTGCAAAACCTTAAAGGTCCAGTGGATTTTTCTCTCCATATTTTTTTTTAATCCCTCATTATTTTAGGGGCAGTGGAAAGTCAATGTATAGTACAGTAATGCCAGAAACAAATTGGGGGAGAGAATAATGTTTTTTGTTTTATTGTTTTAGTCCAGACTGCCCAAATTGAATAAATTACATTTAAAAAAATAAAGTCAAAGCAACTTGTAATAGGGTAAGAGATCTAGACAGAGCCAGGTAAAAATAAGTTGTTTTACTTCTACAGAATATTTGTCACTAATGAAACAGATTTAGGAATATAGTTTATAAAGATGGATTAAGTTATTCTGGCAAAATAAATGAAATTTGATGTCTTTGGGCCTATTTCTTTAATGAAGATAAAGCTCTGCTTTATATACTTTCCATGTGTTCCAGTAAGCATTAGTAACAAACTCAGATATATCTATGAACAAAACTAATATTCCCTGAATGAGTTTGGGGCCAATCTGTTTGGCAGGAAACAGACCGTCCAGAGACCTTATGAACAAAACATCTTTTTGTTGTTTTGATTATTCATTTGGTTATGGGATTACTTTTCTTAAACTAATAATGCCAGGAAGAGCAAACATCCATGCAAAATGTTAATTATGTCTCCAGATCTCTTGTAAGGATATTTTACAAGTCTCCTTCTTTGAATATCATCTGAAAATGAATAAATAAATTAAGTAAGATTACCACCTTCAAATTTATCCAGGTGTGTGTGTAGGGAGGAATTATGGTAGTAGACTGGACAGACTTGGACTCAATATCAGTTGTTTTATGTTTAATTCTATGAGTCTGTACTTTGTTTCTCTGGATCTCACCAGGGAAACATATCTAGATACTATATCCCACAGCTACTATTACCATAGAACCGTGCTGCTATACCCTCTTTTTTTTCTTGCCTTCTTTTGATCTTTTTCATGTGACTTTATCCAAGCAGTTGGATGGCTATTGAGGAAGTACATGAGTAAGACTTTGCCATAGCAGATAAAATGGCACACTTAGGCTCTTGGTTGAATGTCCCAAGGCTATATTTTGCAAGTATGAGGTTCAAAACCATGCAGAAATGAAAAACGTTGTTCCAACAAGTTTGGCAAGTCTTGTTATTTTATATATTTGGTTCAGGGATGATATCTGCTCAGCCACCAAAGTACAATGCATGCATGTATGTGGTCAGCTGGCCATGCCACTTTGTCATGTTATAAAGCTCCCCTGTGATCTATTGCCTTTCCTATATTGTTAAATGCATACTTAGTATTCTTACATTAATATTAAAGAGACAAATACCTCTTCCATAATTTCATTAATGTAAACCTTTGGGAGGGGGATGCATGGGATTCAATGTTTTAGCATTGTAAGCTGAATCACCAAAAAAACCCAAAACCGTTCTGTAGATGGTTCAGGCGCAAAGACATGTCAATTGGCTTTAGAGAAACAATAGCACTGGACAGCAGAGAATTACTTCCTTGATAATCTCAGAGAAAAGAGTTAATTTTCTGTTCTGTTGAATTTCCCTATATACATGCTGTTCCCCTATAGACTGTGATCAAACATAGCAAGAAATTCTGTGCATTTTTTAGGATTACACAAACAGAGGATTTAGTGGTAAATAAGAAGGGGCTTGAAGACCAAAGCCACTTTTTAGTGCTTTTTAAAAAAGCCTTAAACCCTACAACCACAACTTTATATTCTCTTTTTCATTAAGAGGGAGAAAGATGAATTGACATCCTTAACTCATAACATACTACTGTTAAGTATAGAGAATGATCGTTTGTCATTCTTTCTTTAGCTCGCTCCGTTCCATGACAAACTTGTTTCCTGTAATATTTTTGAAACTAACTTGGAATATAATTATGACATAACCTGTCAGTGAACTATGCAGTTGCTCAGTGGTTTTTCTATTCAAAGATTAAAACAGAAAACCCTGAAGTTTTGTTGATGTAATTTTGTCCGACAGTCTTTCATTTAGTCTGATGTTGGGAATGAGGAAAAAACACCATTCTTTTTAGGGTAAAAGAACAGTGGGGTTGCTTGTTTTATTCTGTTCTGCATAAAAATTGAGCTGGCCAGGTGAAAACAGAATAAAGAAAATGCCAACACCCACTGTAAAATAAAAAATAAAAAATAGAAAGGCCATGATCCATCAAACAGGTATACTGAAGACCATAGATTTCAGTAAGTGTGCCTAATTTTGTGTAGGGTTGTAGCTATTAAGCTATTTACAGAGTTTAAGAGGAGACATTGATATTTCATATTACACATGTAATGTAGTAATGTATGCATACCTATCATCTTAGTGTAAATAATGCATTGTAATGTAGTTAAGTAGTCTGTTATTGATCAGTGGTCAAGTTCCATTGTAGTGTTGTAGATTTTTTAAATGTCTTCAGCAAAACAGAAAAGGAGTACTTGGTTTTCAAGCTACTTAGATGTGTAGAGCATGAGGAAATGCGCTATTCCGACTTTTTCCATCTGCTTTTAATATGGCCACTATTTAGAGAGATGGGCGTCATGCACTGCAATTCAAAGACACTGCATTGTGGTTACTGTTGCAATCCAACTGATTCAGTTGTACACAAACACAGCTGTTTTGCCTGTAGCAGGCCTGGACCATGCATGTCTCGGTCTAGGGGTCCTCTTTGTGTGATGGATGCCTGGAAGTTCTCCATTCCACTTGCAATGTAACATGTGAAGCCACGCTCCATGCTGAGGCCTTTACACACAAAAGTCCATTGCATATCCTCTTCAGGGGAAAGTGGGTCAGGAACCACAAAAATAAAAAAGGGCCTCCTCATGAAGTAAAAAAATCCCATCATTATGATGCCCCATAATTTATTGTGTAAATAGAGGAAGCTTGAATAGTCTTGGAACCAATGAAGATGTGGAGAGTGGTTTGTTGGTTTATTTGTTTGTTAGTTCTTTCCTCTTCCTTAGACATAACCATCCTGAAAAGGCTTCTAATGTTTTTGAGGGCACTTCAGTAGCACTGATGAGTGCACAAAAACAGAAGCTCCAGGGCTGCCATTTTGATTTCAGTCATGATGAAGAAGGAAGGAGTTATATCCCCCATCCCACCTGCCATAACCCCAAAATTACCAATTTCATATGTGTAACAAATGACATATATATTAATTGCATTCTTGCAATTCTGCACTTCTAGTTTTGCTCATAATGTTCAAAGTGTGGAACAAATAAACAAAAATCCGATTTAGGATTTTTGTAGTTTGATTGTGAAGTTGATGATAGCTGGTAGGAGAAAGTTTTGGTCCAGCTTAAAGAAGCTTTATTATAGATTTCTCTTAACTTTCCAAAACTCTGACTGCAAAGTGGTGGTATTAATATACGAAAAAAGAAACAGAAGATAGTATTAAAATAATTTCATAATCTGTTTTTTCCCATTTAAGAGAGTGAATCAATTTGAAAACAAAAACAAAAACATAAAATGTGGCTCATTATTGGTGTTTTTAAGCAATTATCTATTTTTATTGACAATATTGAAAATCAAAGAGAATAGTGAAGTGATATAGAAATTTAGGGTGAAATAATCCTATCATGGCTTCTTCAAAATTCTAGAGAACACCTAGACAAATTACTTGTGCTTTCATTCCAAAATCTGAATGAATTTAATTAAGTGTTTCATTTATTCATACTCTCTTGTTCCTCTTTTGACCACCCCAAGTGTTAAAATCTGCTATTCAAAATGCTTTGCTCACCACAGATAGAACTGATTACTGTGATATCCTTGTTGTGATTACAGCATACATAAATTTGCAGAGGTCAACCATCAGTTGATAACCCTAACCATAAACTATTTGGCATGAAAAAAGTGCAAGAGCTAGAATAATTAGATAGAATCATTTTCCCCCCACAAAATTCATTGGTGGGCAAAAATGGTTTTTTTTGGGGGGGGGGAGTAAAGAAGGAATGATGCTTGCAACCAGGATTTAATTACAGAGGACTACATGAACTCTCCATACTTACATTACAAAGCTTTTTTTTTAACCCTCATATAGTTTAGTTCTCATGTAGTCATGATCAGCATCATGTAATAACAGAGAGGGGCCAATCAAGTACACGTAAGTCAGTCATGATCAGCCAATGTAGCACTAGAATGAATGGCACTAGAATCGGATACTGGTATAATTGTCTCAAAACAGATTGGCAAAATCTGATTCATAGAACAGTATCTCTTAAAATGCCCTAATTTCAGGATTTATCATCCATTTCCCTTTCGCACAGGAAGGAAGCCAATCTCTGATTGGGTTTCCATGTTCCATTAAGTCAAACCATGGCTTGTTTGGTTTTGACTTGATGCATCGTGTAGACCCAGCCAATTATGTTTCATTGAGCTGACCCCCACTGTTTTGAAAAGTTCATCCATGGGATGCCAAGCATTTGCTCCTGACCTGTCAAAGTCTTGCTTGGATCGCTGCATTCACCTAATCTGTCTCAGGGAAGTGACCAGGTGGGAGGATCCCACCTTACAGAATGGTTCATTCTCCCCCCCACCCGCCCCCTTATACGCCAGAGATTCACTGGTTTGATAGAAAGAACTACTTAGAAAGTAGCATCAATAGCTGGTTTTCAAGGGTAACCGTGGTTTTGATCGTAAATGGCAGAAAGCCATAGAGTGGGCTTTGTCCTTATAAATGTTTTTTGTTGGAAGATGGTTAAGCTAAAGGATGTCCTTTTATTTTCAATATTAAAAATGCAGGATTCCTCTTGGAGTTTCACAAGTGTTCCTAATCCTGTGTTACATAAATACTGTCAATAAAAATATAATGTTGTAAAAAATAGTGAACGGAAGCACAGCCCAGAGACATGGTATGATGACAATGTTCTAGAATTAATGCATGAGGTAGAAATGCTGTTTTTTCTCAAGTTATAAAAGCATGGAAGATGTTAACTTAAATGTTGGCAAAAAAAAAAAAGAAAAGAAAGTCACATGTTATGTTAAAGTCTGGTTAAGTAAGCAAAACATTGTTTGCACTAGTTGTCACCCCTAATCACCCCATTTTTTTGTTTATATCCTTAGATCTGGTAGAATGTACATCTTCTATGTCACCAGATCAAGAAAGGAGTTCAGAAAAAAAATAATTTTTTTCTAATTTTTTACCTGTAGCAAAGTTTGTATTTTTTGAATTGGAAGCAAAATGTTTTTGTCTTATTGTCTCAAATGTTTATGTACTACCTTTTTGAAAACATGAAGTATAAGTTTATGCTGTTTTACAGATTTAAAATAAATTCTTACTACACTGCCAACAAATCCAAAGACATTGTCTCACTTATTTGCTTAGATAGAATTGCAACTGTGTACTCTTCCCAAAGCATCTAGATCAGTATTTCTCAGTCTTGGTAAAGATGCATGGATCTCACCTCCTAGAATTCCCCTGCCAGCAGGAAGGAAGCAGAAGCAATTAGATCATATAGTTCTCTATTAAGCAGATTATTTACTTAACTACCAATGGCTCCACCCAGGGTCCTTCTCAATGGAGAGATAAAGAATAAAACATGGGATATTTCCCATTTAAAGCACATACCCTACTACTGAGACATGTCCCATATAATTTTACTGTGTGAAGAGATTTCCTGCCCTAGAAGGAACACCCCAGAGAGAACAAGTCAACTTAGAGCAGATAGGTCTCCTAAGAAGCTTCCAAGGAGCAACAGAAGCACAATTCCTATGAAATCTTGAAAACCACTACATTGGATTTTTATTTTATTTCACTTTTTAGTCCCAAAAGAATGTCACAAAGGAGGGAGGGATGGACATGTCTGTTAGGACTATCAGATCTGAGCTGTGACAAACAACCACTAGATGGCCACCAAGAGATACAGAAAATTCAAATTTCTTAGCAGCCATCTAGTAGCCTTGTTCTTGCAGCCCAAACCAATTGCCTGTGAAGCACCTGATATTATGATTCCACTCTGAAAAACCAGTAGTTTTAAGCATGAAGTGATCATAATCTTCATTTGGAGAAAAAGCAAAAAAATAAATGGTCAAGTCATTTCCTGCCCAAATTCCTGGAATGAGGATACAAAATGTTATATTATATAATGTTATATTTAGAATAGAATACAGCTGGAAGGGACCTTCGAGATCTTGCAGTCCAGCCGCCTCAAGCAGGAGACCCGATACAAGTGGTGGCTAACCTTTTTCGGCTC
>AZIM01002862.1:200696-219085 GCA_000516915.1 Ophiophagus hannah | reverse complement strand
TCCTTCCTTCCTTCCTTCCTTCCTGACCCAAAATTGTCTGGTTATTATGGATGTCAAAATACCATAATAAGTGTGGTAGAAGGATTCAAATGCTAGTTTTTGCTTGTGAGGTAAAGGTCCCAGCAATGAAAGGAGTAGGAAATGGGGACTAAAAGAAATCTTGAGTACATGGAATGGAGATTTTAGGCATGGATCTTCAAGATCTCTTAAAGAACTGATTAAAAAGCCATTTTAAACTGAAACTAGAAAATGAAGCATAAGAACCATCTCATTTTGAGTTTCCTTTGTTTCTAATTCTTATCTTCTCTGCAGTATCCATAGAAGGTTTTGACATCTGAGGCTTGGTGGGCTTGTTTCAGGCTCCTGAGATTGAGTCATCTTTATCAGAAACACAAATAATTTGACATGTAGTAACTCAGAGGCTAACCTTTGGCCAAGAAGATCCCAAGGGACACTGATAGTCTGAAGGTTAAACCACCTCCTATCCTTGGAGTGTTCCTGAACTGCTGCCGAGGTCATAGGCAGGGCATTTTATAAGATTGTATAGTTGCCTACAAGAGTTCTGTCTGGTGTGCAAATAAAGACTTTCATTGCAGTCTCATGAGGTCTGCCTTTTTGCCAGGGAGGCACAATTCATCAAAAAGTCAAACAATGAAGTCTTTGTGTGGCTTCCTCTCAACCTTCTTACCCATTCCCTTGTGCAGAATCAAACATAGAGGAAAAAGTTAAATGCACTTGTTGAAACATGCTCCTGGTAGAATTACATTTAGCTATATGTTAATAAAGATAAAGAGAAAAATTATGAAGCATATACTTCATTCCTTTTCAACCTTAGCATAATGCTAATCAATTTTTGGGCAGTATAGATTAGATTTTGTTTTAATCTTGTAAAAGGCACCTAAGCAGAACTGTCAAATACAGATATTTTCAAACAAATAAAGTTTAGTTTTACTTCTTTAATATAAAAATCTCATGATAATTAGGTAATAATTGTCATTGCTTATTTTAGGGGATAGGACTGCTTCCAGGAGCATGTATATATTTTGTAAAGATTATATATATTTTCACCTTAACCTAGTAGGGTCAATGTGCAATAGCTCTGGCTATTGTTGCAGTAGATGGCAAACTCCTTCTCATATAAAAATTCCTCCCTGCCTGAGTAGTTTTTAAAGGCTGGCAAAAAAAAAGATGATTTTATTTTAGGAGGTTTAATGAAGCCATTTCAATGTTGGTTATATGAGACATTATTTTGAGAAATAGTGGAGTTTTAATGTGGACTGTTTAACTTAGCAGCATTCCATCCAGAAATTAGCATTAGTAATAAAAGCCCACCATTTAAAGGAAAATTTCTCAGGCACACTTTGTTCCCAAATGGTGGAGTGACACCTATCTGTCTGTTTTATGTCTCTATAGCAAAAAGAATTATACATCATTATACTGTGTATCCTTCAAGTGAAGTGAATCTTGAAGATGTGACTCCTACCTTAGGACCTGGGATAGGATAGAGGGTATATATTCTGTGCATAATGTTTATGCTGTCCAAGTAGCAAATATTTTTTTTGTTCTGGCAGCCGTGTGATCTTTTTGTTGATTATATTTTTATTAGAAGTTTTAATAAACATTTGTTTTTATTTTTGTAAGCCACCCAGAATCATGGGCAGACCTAGAAATTGTATTAATTTATTCACTGACTATGCAGATAATCTAATCTGTGATGACTCTGGTGACTTACAAATTACAATGTAAAAACAACTCAAAGAAAAGAAATATATCATCAAACGAGAAATAAAAAGCCAACAGCCATTAAAAAACCAAAACATCACACAAGGGCACTGACATCCAGTCTAACCCATAAATAAAATAATACAGTTGAAAGAAACCTCTGGACAATTAGTAAGTGCCAGAAGACTGGAAAAGAGCAAGTATGGTACCACATTTCAAAAAGAGGAATAAGAAAGGAAGTTCCAGAAACTCCTTACCAGTTAACTTGACATCTGTACTATACAGATAGCACCTCTTGTAATATCTGTACAAAAGATAGTAAAAGAGCATGTCTGCAATCATGTTTACAAGAATGCTAAAGTTAAAGAATACTTCATGGTTTTGAGCAGAATAACTTTCATGAGTCTAACCTTATTTCTTTTTATTGCCCTTTATCTAGTTAAAGGGAATTATACAGGTATGGGAATTGTATAGGTCAACAATTATTCAGTAAGGTAAAGGTTCCCCTCGCATATACGTGCTAGTTGTTTTGGACTCTAGGGGGCAGTACTAATTCCTGTTACAAAGCCAAAGAGCCAGCGCTGTCNGAAGACATCTCCGTGGTCATGTGGCTGGCTAAATGCCAAAGACACACAGAACACTCTTATCTTCTCACCAAAGTGGTCCCTATTTTTCTACATACTGCTACAAACTGCTAGGTTGGCAGAAGCTGGGACAGATAATGGGAACTCACTCCATTACACGGTGCTAGGGATTCGAACTGCCGAACTGCCGACCTTTCTGATCGACAAGCTCAGTATCTTAGCCACTGAGCCATAGTGTCCCTGTTAATTATTCAGTATTAGGTTCAATAAATGGTTCAGTATCTGGTTCTCAATCAAATTTAAGAGAAGCATATGGGGGATCCCTGAGTACTTACTACATGATTCTGATAGATCATGTAGAGAATGGAACAGAGGGAATACATGTCACATTTGCAGATGAACCAAGGTAGGGGAGTTGGCTAGGTAGAGGAGTTGAGAACAAAATAATGTTTAGAAAGTCTTAACCAACTTGAATGTTTAGCTCAGTCCAACAGGATGCTATTCAATCGTGAACATCAGTATGAAAAAAAAAGCATCAATCCATTATGTAAAAACAGGACAGACCAACCTTCATGACAGTGTATCAGAAGGATCTAATCCTAGTGAACTATTAGCTGAACTATTAGCTGAACCAATATAAGAAAGCAATCTTGGACTACAATATAAGCAATGTGGTATTGTACAAGAGATCGAAGGAGGTAATAGTTTCCATTGTATACTGTGCTGGTTGGAACACACTAGTATTATGATGCCCAGTTCTGAACTCTGAACTCTAAAAGCAACACAGAGAGGCTGATGTAGATTCAGAGAAGAGCTGCCAGGATATTAAATGATTTGGAATCTATGTGAATCAGTTTAAAAAGCTGGGCATGATTTGTTTGCAAAAGAGACTAAGGGAAGATTAAAGTAGTGGTCAACTAATACCAAAGGCTGTCATGCAAGAAGTAGGACAACAACTTATAAGTTGACATAAAATAAAATTAAGGATGAGTATTAAGAAATTCAGGATGGAATATTAAGAATGAATGTTAAAAAGAATTTACTGATAGTAAGCCGGGGGTGGTGGGGTGGGAAATCTGTCGAACTGTAGTGGAGATTTTCAGAGAGAAGCTATCTGAAGGTAGTTTAATAGCTTCCTGCACTGTAGAAATTATGTAAGATGTCTTGAAAACTAACAGTGCGTTCTATAATGTCATGAGATGAATCAAGGCTCTTTTTCTCATACCTCTACAATGAATCTTTTTCAGGTAGATTAATAACAATTTAGCTTTTTAACAGTTTATTGGATTTTAATTGTTTCATATTCTGTTTCTGCTTTTAGCCACCTGGAGTGTCCCGTGGTTATATGAATGAATAAATAAATATAAATATGTACAATATTATAAACTTTGGAATTACTGTGATTTTTAGAGGTCTATGGAGTACTTTAAAGATGCTACTTATGGGTAATTTAATTTTAAAAACATTTGAGATCCAGTTTTGACATTTCTATATCAGCAAATCTCAGTAAGTGTTGAATAACTTTAGGAAGTTGTACTGCATTTTAGGTGGTGGCTTTCATGAGAAATATGCTATATGCATATTTGCCTCTAATTAATTACATGTAAAAAGTAAATATTTTGAGAGGGAAAGCTGTTGGCTTATGAAAAGGGTCAAAATGTGGGTGCCAGGAATCTGAAATAAATTTGTGATAGATCATTCCATGAGGGGACAAAAGCTCACAAGAAAAATATTGGTAAATGTTAATATTTCCTAAAGAATAAGAAAAAGCAGGGAGACAAGGAAAATTTAGGAAAAAATTAAGCTTGCTGAAAGTAATGTGGGAATTTCTTCTTTGATTCATACCAATCCATGTATATGTGCTTAGTAGCAATTTTCATGAAGGATTCTTTTCCACCTCTTTTTCCTAAAAGAGAAACATTTTAGGAATTATATAGTTGATGATGAATGCTACTTAAATAGTAACATGATAGTAGTTTTTAAATGAGCTTAAATGGAGTCGGGAGGATGGTAGAGGACAGGAAGGCCTGGAGGAATGTTGTCCAAGGGGTCCCGATGGGTCGGACACGACTTTGCAACTGACAACAACAAAGTAGTTTTTAAATTAAAATACCTACTTAATTAAACCTTTCATTTACTGAAGAGTATGTCAATTGGTCTCTTTATCCATATAAAGACCCTTTTATAAAACTTTTTCAATATAAAACTTTAAAGATAAAACTTTCCATTAAACCCTTCTTTATTTGCCTAGCATACAGGTAGATAATTATTTATATCTGAAGGCATTTATTTTTTTTAAATAGTGTCCCAGATAACTGAGCCCATAAGGGAGGAGATTCAAACTCTTCTTTCCCAAAAGCCATCTTCACAGCCTGTTCACACTATTTGCTTTGTGGTAGCAGCTTGGTAATTCTGCTCCTATCACCTTCTTCTAAGGTAGTATCTAGAGGATATAGCCCTTCCCTTTGGGGGAAGAAAGCAAGCAAGATAAATGAATAATAAAATGTAAAATGCAAACATATGCTGTTAAATAGATACATTGCAGAACTTTCCATTGGGATACAATGATTATAATTGAGTTAAAGAAGCACAATCCAAAAGAAAATACAATCTTCCAGATAAGCCACCATATGACCTTGGAGAGATTACAAATTATTGCTAATTACAAGAATAGTCTATCAAAAATTATAATTTTGCAAATATGCACTGAAAGATAACTTGTACTGAGTGATATAGTTACTTCTATTAAGCTATAGCTAGTCATAATTAAACTGGTTTAAGGAAATATTTGATAGTGCCTGATGATATTCTCATGAATAAGAAAAAATAGAGTGTAAATTCTCCTGTTAGGTAGACCCCCTAGTTGACTGAATGACCACCTCCACAGAATGCTCATGAATTATTCTATTTCATAGATCTTAGTTCTGGATCTTGTAGTGCTCATTTTTAACTTGGATGAAGGAAGGAATGAAAGAATTGAGAGCACACTTATCAAGTTAACAGATAAACTAGAAAGGGGGACTTAATATATAATGGAAGTGAGAAAAGATTTTAAAAAATCTTGAACAGTGGGCTGAAATGACATCAATAACAATTAAGGAGAAATGCAAAGTAAATGTTCCTTCCTACATTTATCCAAACTTTAATCAGAGACTACGGGGAATTATGATAGCCTTATGCTTTTTCAGCCTCAATCAATGGACTTCAACAGAGTTGTGGCTCTGTTTTATAATTACCAAAACTTTATGAGAATTAGTCAAGGGAAAGGGTGTGGTGTCTTTATGTGATCCAGAGGATGTTTCACTTATGGGGATAAATGTCTGTCATGAGAAGCAAAAATAGAGGTATTACGATAACCTTAAAGAAGGAACATGATATATTTTGTTTCATAAGCACCATCTTTATCCAGAAAAAAAAAGGAGCAGTGAGAAAGAAACTCAAAACTGATATGGGAGGGAGGGAGGGAAGGAAGGAATGAAGGAACGAAAAGAAGGAAAAGAAAGAAAGAGAAAGGAAGGAAGGAAGAAAGGAAGGAAGAAAGAAAAAGAAANAAAGAAAGAAAGAAAGAAAGAAATCCTGTCAGGTTTTCAAGAATTGTTTCCTGACATGACCTTATTTTCAAACACTAAGCAGGCTACATTCATAACAGGATGATTAATTCAGTTTCCTATCCCATACTAGTTCTAGACACTCCACATTTCAAACCTTTGTGTAGGTTTTTGAGAGGGGATGCAGGAAATTGACAAAGGAAAAGGATGTAAACACTATTCTGCTTGACCTCCACTGGATATAACCCCATATTTTCAGCCAAACCAGCCAAACCAACACGTCATTTTTCTCTATTCAATCTGCCAACCCATTTTGACTCTCTCTTTCCCAATTATAATGAATATGTTGCCGTACAATAGATTTGGATTTGAAGTATATGTCTGAATTCTATAAGTTATCTATTAGATCAAAATACACTAGCCTTGTTTAAGCTAAATCAAGTGGGTAAAGCTATTGGCAGAAATGTAGATTATAAATAACACACTAAACAAATATACACGTGAAATTATGGGGACTCTGGCAGGGTAAGTCTGTTTTATAACGCCATGTCATATAGATTATATGTGTCTTATGGTGATTTTTTTAGATAGTATAGGGAAGTGCATTTTTATGAGTTTTATAGCAGAAAGCATCACTTGATAGTTTTCTGAAAGACCTTTACTTTTGGTTGGTTTGTTAATTAACAGCACATTGTATATGCGCTAGCTGGCTTTATGATTGAAACCATCTCATACGCATAAACTTTTTTTCCATATGTTTTCATGTGAACATATATACAGGTCCTATTTGTGTCATAAGCCTAGTCAGGAGAAATAAGATCCAGCTTAATTCACAGTTGGGAAAGTTTGCGAACATATTTGTTTTTGCGGTTCTTTAGTCATAGGACTGCTGATTATATTTATTAGTTCTAAATATTAAACAGCCAGCAGAACTCCATTGTATATAAATAAGACATTTGAGATCTGGAAGTGAGCCATTTCTAATATAGCCAGCTGGTGTTTTTTAACAGTTTTATTTTAGCACAGCATTAAGGAATCTGTGTACATTTGAAGTCTTTAAAATGATGATAGAAGAATATGTACTTTTTAAAGATTTCTGAGATATACAGTTATATATATTTAAAGTAATGTAATTACAGAAATGATATATTGTGCACCTGGTAGGTGTAACTTTTTTTTTTCTTGCTTGCTTGCTTGCTTCTTTCAGACAGAAAGAATACCAGAAGCTAATATTTTGGAATGTGAAGATTTTAACTACTATGAATTGTAATTAGGTATTTTCATATTTTCATATTAATATATTTCTCAGTTATATATACTATAGGTCAGTGAATTATTTTATGTGGATTACATCTTTCTGAAAGGAAGAAAATATTAAATATTAAAGCTGTACTGCTCTGCCTTTTATATTATTAAATTAATTTCATTATATAAAGCCCCAAAAATTATAACATAATTATTTCCCCTTTTTAACATTTATATACTATGAACTGATTACTGTTATGTGAATTGTACCGCAGCCTCTGCATGTAAGCTGCTTAGGACTTTTGTGTACAAGAAAATACGGTTTCTGAAAAATCATGTTATGTCACTTATGGATTCATAGATATTGAACTAACTGTCCAAAAGCTAGAGAAGTCCATTTCCTGACAAGGGCTGAAAATCCTTCAGATAGAACTACAATACTGAATGTCTGAAATAGGAACTATAGTTTTTGTGCTGTTAGCTCATGAACAGCCATATAGATTGGAATTTTGAAAGTTTATGGCTTTGGCAAAAACATGCATATTGTCAGAAAAATTGGTATTTCTGTACTGGTGGAACAAACCATCTGTTCTTGATCCTGGCTTGCAGTGCCCACCTGTTGCCTTCACCTCTAACCCTGACATTATGCATTCATTAAATCCTAATGCTCTGTTGTCTCTTCTGTACACTGCAGGGTGTCTGGCAATTCATCCATGAGGATTTTTTCCTTTAGGCAGGTCATGACACAACTTGTAGGAGGCACTGGGTTGAAAGGTTCCATGTTTTTATTTACTGTTTCTTACACCAATTACTTGGCAACTTAAAAACACTATTATCAGTTCCTTTCTGTTAGTGGAAAAAAGTGTAGTTGTCTTGCATTTGCAATATGAATATCTTGTACTGTATTTATCATGCTATTTTCTGTAGCACTATTCCATGAAAAAGTTTCAATGTATGTACATTTATCTTCCGTATCCTCTAGTTTAGAAACCTCTATTAAATGTACTTACTAAATGGGATCCAGGTTTAGGGTTATACATTTTTAGCATAGTTTGGTTATAGGCTTATTATGTGGGGAAATTAGAGGGAAGCATTATGTGACTAATTTAAATATTCCACTCGAATGAAACATAGGATATAGCAATAGCATTTATATATTGCCTCACAGTGCTTTACAGTTCTCTCTAAGCAATTTACAGAGTCAGCACATTGCCCCCAACAATCTAGGTTCTAATTTTTCCAACCTTGGAAAGATGGAAGGCTGAGTCAACCTTGAGCCAATGAAAATCGAACTGCTGGCAGTCGGCAGAATTAGCCTGAAATATTGCATTCTAACCACTGTGTCATCATGGTTCAATATAAATTAAGAATTATATAAATAACAATCTGAATTTTAGCAAATTTTGTCCACTATTGTAGGGAGTCATGAAATGACCTTGAAGAAACTGTTAATGATGGTTACAATGTCATGTGCAAAACATGCCTTGAAACTGTAAAAAAAGGAAAAACATCTAAAAGAGATTCAAGTGGGCTCCTCCCTGATTCCCTGGGGTATAAGACAGCAGGAAGGGAAAATGTAGCTAAGCTTTTGCAAGGTTTTGTACCATAGCCAAGCCCAATGAAGTATACTTTTAGTAATCTTGTAGAGTCTGTTTCCCGATCTGGTGAATCTCGAAGAGCTGACAACTATGATATTTCTGTTGCATGAATGAGTTCAGAAGGTGATGTAAAATAATTCCAATGACAATAAGCATGCTGTGCAATTTTGCCTATTTGGAATTTTTAAAAAAAGATATATTTACTTCCAGCAGAATATCTGGAACTTGTTAGCACACATAGCAGTCTTCACATTTATTAGTATCTTAGTATCTCATTGTTATTTACTTTTCTTAGTTACTCCCAAGTCCATATTGCTATTATTTTTTTTTAGGAATGAATAGGTCAGTTCAGCCTGATTTCCAAATATAAGCTTGAGATAATATAATAATTGGAGTAGTCATGATACTAAATAGCAACAAACATGCAGTCAATTTGTTTGTATACTGTAGCTGTTAAATAGACTAAGTCTTATGGATTATCATCTCCAGTCTTGTGTTCCGTAATTTTAATAGTAATGAAATCCCTGATTCAAATTATACTATACAACTGGCCTTATTGTCTGATGAATACATTTATATACAACTCCAGAATGATATTTATGATGCGAAGTTCTATGGCACTATACTAATTAATACCTTTCATATTTTCTGAATGTTTGTATATCTTTGTGTCTGAATATTATTAAAGCTTTGTGGGCATCTTACTAATATATAAAGGGAATCTGAGTGATCAAAACCACTGGAGTCATGTATTTCATATATAAACTTATCAAAAATGCAGGATGCTAGTAAAAATATAAATCATTCAACTTCAAGTAATTCAGTACAATGGATAAGTACGGTATTGGCAAGACAGTTGAATGATTATTTAATCAGATCTGAATAGGGCTCAACACAGCGCTGTATAAATCTAATAAACCTTCGTCTCTGTGAAATTATCAGCATGTAAATTCAAGAGGTACAGTATGCCTTGGTCAAAACAAATGTCTGAAGATCTCAGTTTAAAAGCGACTGATGCTTCTTGATCTAGGTAAGGTTACAAAAACAATAAAGCTCTGTCAATAAACTTATTGTCTTGAAATGGGCAAGATCTAGGAAAATGGTAAATCTTCCCAAAATTGGTAGTGCATTGCTATTTCAACAATTTGAAAAGAGTACCACTATACATACAGGTACATTCTAGTGTTTACATCCTTGGCATCAGAACCAAACTGGCTGTTTTCCATGTTACTCTTCTTGAATTTCCAAGTCATCTCCTGTCCCAAGAAAGAGATAAAAAAGACAGGTCTGTGACAGCAAATATCTATTTTCTTTGACTATAAATTGCATCTTCCAGATTCCTCTGCAAGAAAAGATGCTTTTCATAGAGCTGAAGATGCAATTTTTCTATAGTTTGGCAAAACAATGGGTGAGAGAAGCAGAGAAATCCAGCTGAGTCCAATCCTTTATTTTTTTCACAGAATCTTGCCAAACTACTGTAAAGCTATAATTTTCTAAGCTAGTTATATCCTAAGAAATTCTAGGATGTAATTACCATAAACCTCACATCACCATCTTCAGGACTTCACAGTCTCTTGATCCTGGGCTCTTCCTGGGAAACCTTTAAGTTGAAAAAAATCTTTCCACAATGTTTCTGCAGGCGCATTCCATCACAAGCTTACATCCAGGGGTGGGATTCAACTGGTGTAACAACCAGTTTGGTGAGTATGCACTTTGCATTTCCAACTCACCTTCTGCTGCAAGCCCTATGTGTAAAACAGCTGATGTGTGACAATCGGCTGTGCCGCGCGAATCAGGAGAGTTGGAAATAAAGCACAGACTAGAGTTGGGGTGCGTGGGAGGGCCCAACAGCTGATCATTGGAGCAAACCTGTTCTCTCACAGCTGATCTTCGGAGCTACCGGTTCGCCCAAATTGGGCCAAACCAGTAGAATCCCACCCCTGCTTACATCCCGGCCATGGTAATACATCTGTTTCTAGAAGATCATTCTAGAGCTGTCATGAGAAGTCAAGTACTAGACTCAGATAGATAAATGGTGTTTATATACCAAATAACAAGAAAAGATCAGATTCTGTAGAGTAGGATAAGCTACCTATGATGCAGGTAATTATTTGTAGGAAGGTTAAAATCTTAAGTTTATTTGTCCCATTCCTTCATTCTAATGTACTGCTTGTCATTCTTTTCTCAGGCTGGTGCTATCTGCACAACTTTTACATAATTGTCTTGTCTGTTCTGGGCTATTTACTTTCCACCTTGCTGGTTCCACCTCTCCCCTATGACAAGGTTTGATGGAAGAGTGATGGAAGGATTCCAATAACTAAGTATCATATGTAAATCTAGCTATAGATTCCATGGTATCTGAGAAAAGACAAACCACTATGCCATTACACCAATAAGGGGAGAAGAATCCAAAGTCACTGCTGCGATTTACACAGATACATTTTACTTCTAAAACAAAGGGTTCACCTGCTGTCACATTCTTGTAACATTTTTACTTTCATCTTAGTAAGCTTGTTAATGACAACTCTGAGATTCTCCCTTGAAAAAAGATTTACTTTTGGTTCATGCAGCTGCCAACAGCCTAACATATTCTTTTCAACATATACTTTTCACTTTGTGCTCGGTTTATTTTTACCGCTAATTGCTTCAGTTTTGTGCTGTGGATTCCATAGAATTGCTCTTGAAGGAATATATTTGTAAACAGCAATAGAAAATATATTCTTGCTGCCTCCCCCCAAATAATGGCCAGCTGCAGGATCACCTCTTTGCAAGATATACCATTGTAGCAAGTTTTCTTCTTCCTCATTTCTTTATATCTTATGTGTAGAAAAGGAGCATCTGGCTGACTCTGTCTGAGTTTGGAGTGAATAATGTGCCTGATTAGAAATTGGAGGGCAAACTGAGAGAATACCAGGCATCTAAATTGCTATGAGAAATTAAGGAAACATTCCAGAAGAAAGCAGTAGCAGAGGGCAATTGCACTATTGCCATGAAAATTATATAGCTGTAACTATAGAATCATTATGAGCCGAGTTCAATTGAAAAAATACTTTATTTATTTAACATGACTCTTGTTGGCTTACACTGAAATATGCAACATTAAAAAGGACCTTATAAAATTTTAAAAAGAGCTACTGTATATAACAGAGGCTTACCTTTGAATTTTGATGTTTAGAATAATGTCACAAATGATAAAATGTGGTAGGACCTAACAAATTAAAAAGGTTCTACATGTGAAAAGCTGTTTTTACATACAAATAACAACTACCAATAGAAGAAAATATATGTATGTATGTATACATGTATGTCAGGTTTGAACTTTGGGGGCCTTGGTATTATATTCTCTGAGCTTGGTTGTTTTCTTGCAGATCTTTCTTATGCAACTAGGTAACATCATCAGTGCTAGGGAAAAAAAAGAGGTTTTCTCACTGTTTATATTCAAGTGGCTTGCCCTGTCAGTGTTGGTAGAAGTATTCTTGGTAGTTCCTTGATTAGATTGTTGGTTACTATTTATTTGTACCTGGTTCGTATATTGTTTCCTGCTTGATCGTTGGTCTATGATAAATTTTGGTTTTAATATCTGCTTATCTGGGTGTTGCTTGCTGGCAAGAAGGTGCTTTGGTCTTGGCTGTGAACAACTAATTCATATACTTACAAGGTTGAGAAATGCTGATGGCAATTATTATGCAATCATTGTGACTATCCTTTCTTTATCAACATCTAAAATAGTTGCTCAGGATTTATTTGCTTATTTAAGGAACTTATATGGCCACTAATTTCATATAGCAATTTATTCTGCAGAAGAGATAAGATTGCTAATATAAGATAATAATGGTGAGAAACAGCGGTTTGGTTTAACTTCTTTATACTCCAATTACCTTTTTGTGAGGTCTACATTGTGGGAAGAAAATTGTTCTCAGGAAGTAGCACCAAATTTTGCTAGGAATTTTTTTCCCTTTTGAATATGTATAAATTTCCTGTGACAATTTAGCATCTGATATGATCACATGCTAAATACATTACAATGTATTCTAGTAGAAAAAAATATTCTGTCATTTTTACTTATTTAGGCTTATCACTACTTTACCTCCTGGGAATCCATTTCCTCATTATGTTATTAGGTAAAAGTTTAGTGATTCATTCATTTTAGTCATGACTATACAAAGGAATTTCTTGATCGACTTCCTCTTCCAACACACTGATAATTCAATTATCTTTTCTCCATACTTCAATCAAATGTGTCTTTTACTAAACCAAATGTATGCCCTTAGTTAAAGAGCTATTTCTGTCTTCATATGTATAATATTACTTCTAATCAGTTGAATGCTGAACTAACCACTTATACTTCTTTGCTCTTTAAATATAAACATAGTAGAGGATGAATAAAGTTGTGGCATATGCATACATATTCCATTAAATGTAAAATATCAGTTATGATTAGCATAACAAACTGTAAATCAAAGCAAAGTGATGATCAACATCATATAACAACATCAAACAAAGCTTAAAATTATTTTCATTAGTTTTGTTCCATATATTAAATTTAGCTTTCATTTCTTATAGATAAGCTGTTTTTGAGTCTTCTTTCATCATGTATAAATTGAACAGTTGTACACAAAATGGCTGTTGATAAAATAGCAGAGAGATTTCATTCTGATCTTCTTTATTCCCTTTTATTCCCCTAACCCTAATACTTACCTGTTATTCAGATAATTTTATAATGTTATTTAATTTCTATAATTTATGATATAGACTTTGAAGTGATAAAAGGACTTTGTCACCATTTTAGATTTTATTTCTCCAGTTTTATGTCCATTCAAATGTGCAAATATAAAATTTAGCGGAAAAGCAAAAAAAGAAATATCAAGTTACAGGTAAAACACCACCTAAAATAACATTTGGATTCAGCAATAAATATGTAGATTCATTTGTAATATGGTGTCAGAGGAGCACCTGTGATAGGCGAGTGCTAAGGCAAGACTTCCCTGAGACCCTCCCTCACTCTCATTATACAGGTAATCCTCAAGTTAAGAATGTAATAGAGCCTGCCAATTACATTCCTAACCCAAGGATTCGTTCGATTGAATCATGTTAAATGAATGTGATCACTCC
Organism: Ophiophagus hannah; assembly: GCA_000516915.1. Lineage (NCBI taxonomy): Eukaryota > Metazoa > Chordata > Lepidosauria > Squamata > Elapidae > Ophiophagus > Ophiophagus hannah. Next base: position 205,276 of record AZIM01002862.1, on the reverse strand, counting down.
CTGCTTTCCCCAAATGTGTGGTTCATTAAGTGCACACGAGGTATCTCAGAGTGGGGAAGAGCATGTGGGGCCTAGTGCCTGAGCAGGCCATCCAAGGTCTCCCCAATCCACTGAAATACCTCATGCTGCCAAGGGGTCCCTACAATTGCTTTCCCCCCATCCTGCCCCGCCAGGTCTCCACAGACTGGACCTGCTTTGCTAGCATCCCAGATTCACTAACTCCTCCCCACCCCATTTCCCATGGATTACTTACTTTTTGAAGATCTCCAGAGCTCCAGGAGAGGCTGAACCACTGGCAGAGAGGCCAAAGTGTTTTATTCAGATAATGGCAAAGCTGTAAGAACATGAAATCTAAGGAAAACATTTTCACCAGCTTCTGATAAGAGACTTTGGCTTGGGGCTTCTGGTAGGAGAAGAAGCCTCCTGCTTCAGGGATTGAGGCAAGGAGCTTGCTTCCTTTGTCTCATCGGGCGGAACTGCAAGTGATTGGCTGCCATTCTCTAATCCCTGAAGCTGCTCATTCGAACTGGCCAGTCAGCAGCAAGCAGGACGATGCTCCTTGCTAGCCAGACTGGACCCAAACTAAGCCTGCATGCCCTCATGGTAAAGAAGCTGGTCTTTTATTCAGATGAGGAAACCTGTTTTCCTTACATCTTATGTTCTTACAGCTTCATGGGCTTCTGAATAAAAGACTTTGGCTTCTCTGCCATGTAGGCCAGCCTCTTCTGGAACTCTTCAAAAAGTAAGTACAGTAAAGCCCATGGAGGTTCCCTTGCAGCCTGTAACAGGCTTTGGGAGGATGCAAAAGGCCGAACATAGCCTCGTAGAGCTGGATTTGGCCACAGAAGCTCCATTTCAGCCAGCAACGAGCCAGAGAGGCCTCTGAAGGCCCTGTGCATGGTCCCCCATGCCCCATTTTTGCTAACAGAGGCACCACGGACTGGTCCTTTGCTATTTCTGAATTGCACTTTACAAACTAATTTTTAAAAAAATCAGGGACATTTTGAGGTACAAAAGAGTTGACATTTACTTGATGACACTTAATCAAAGAATCAAATGTTTGTGTTATTGGCCTGTCTTTCTAAAAGTAAAAATAAAAACCAAGAGAGCTGATTTTGAATTAAATAAAATTGGCATTCTTTTCTAAGGTTATTGTGAAAGCCACAATGAAAAATTGGATTAATCAAATTAAAATTTCTGAGATTCAATTATTCAGTAGACACTGTTAAATATTTTTTTAATTTTTAATTTTTATAAATAGATAATTATTTTATATCATTTTGCCTATTAGTTATGTGTCTCCCAACATATCAATATGACAATGATATTTGAATATTTCATTCTGTAATTGTTTAGGCAATATGTTTAATGTTTTCTGTAACTGTTTAGAATATATTTTAATGTTTTACTTGAGTAGCAGAGAGCATATTATTTTACCAAATGGTGGAAACTGAACATTACATGCATTATGATCAAAAGTGCAATTCACTTGTGAGTAAACTTACTGGGGTATAATGGATACTTTTGATTATGATTGAAGTTTAAGAATGTTTGAGGCATGCTTAATTATATTTCTTTAATTACAAAATTAAAAAATAATCATCCTTCATATGTCAAAGCTTTTCAAATTTTAAAATGGAAATTTGCATTATAAATATATTTTATAATAAATTGCCATAGTTCAGAACTACCAAAGCAACCACAATAAAGAGCAAGTGTTTTGTGTTTCTTTCTCCTGTCCAATAAAAACAGCTTTCAAGGTTTACAATTTCTTGGGTCCCTGAAAATGGCAGGGTCCTAGAAAATGGTGGTCTGAAGGTGGGCCTTTTTTTCTCCATGCCAAAAAGCAACTGTTTTTGCTATCAAAGCTGGTCCCCAGCATGCTCCCCAGATTTGAACTGGAGTAATGAGGAATGACTTGGGATAACCTTTGGAGAGCCACAGACTTGGCTGGGGAGAGAAATCTGATGGTTCCAATTCTTAGTAAGAGGGGCTAGAGTGGTTGGATCTCTCTCTTTTTTTGCAGCTGCTTGTATTTTTAGGTGTGCTTTCTGTTTTTAACATCACTTTAAAAAGTCTAATTGTCAATAGCCTGGCTGAATGCTGACTTGTTTTATGCCCCTTTACTTGCTTATGATCGTAAACCTTTATTATTTTATTTTAGTGCTTTAAAATACTTTCTCTTTAATTACAAGGAAGCTGGAGGTGTGAAGCTTCTTTTTCTTTTTTCTTTGTAATGAAAGTGACTCAGTCTGATCTATGGTGAATTGCTACTTTTACAATTTTGCATTTTATCAGTTTTCCTAAAATAACTCTTTGTTGCTTTGTTTTGTCTATTATTTTTCTTTTCCATCCACTCTGTTGTGAATTTTTTTAAACTCAGCTTCATTGTGCCTCCTTTGTTGTGGTATATCCATTTTCTTTGTCATCGAAAGGAAGTGTTTATACTTTTCTGTGAAAACTAAATAAATAAACAATAAATTAAGGACTTTGAATATTATATACCATATATATTTTATAAAGCCCTCCAAAAAGAGATATAAAAGAAAGATGGAACTCAGATGATTTTAATGTTACAGTGGAAACTTTTGAAAAAATATTTCTGCCAGCTTACAAGTTTTAAATGAGAAAAATGAGTAAAATGTTTATGGATTTATAACAATTACATTGTTACACAATGTCATTGTGCTTCTGAAATTATTTTTCTTTGGTGATAACCTTTCAAGAAATCACCATTTTGTGATTTGTCTGGTTATTAGTGACTACCTACAGTTTTTTGTTTAACTAATTTATTTTTATGCTTCTTTCAGTGGGAAGAAATAAGTGGTGTTGATGAGAACTATACTCCAATCAGAACTTACCAGGTCTGCAACGTCATGGACCACAGTCAAAACAATTGGTTAAGAACAAATTGGATACCACGCAATTCAGCTCAGAAAATCTATGTGGAACTCAAATTTACTCTGAGGGATTGTAACAGTATCCCATTGGTTCTGGGCACCTGTAAGGAAACTTTTAATTTGTATTATATGGAATCTGATGATGACCATTCTGTCAAGTTCAGAGAACACCAGTTTATAAAGATTGATACCATTGCTGCCGATGAGAGCTTTACTCAGATGGATCTTGGAGATCGGATTCTTAAGCTCAATACAGAAGTTCGTGAAGTGGGACCTGTGAGCAGGAAAGGATTTTATTTGGCTTTTCAAGATGTGGGTGCATGTGTGGCCTTAGTATCAGTACGAGTGTACTTCAAAAAATGTCCTTTTACTATAAAGAACCTGGCCATGTTTCCAGATACAGTACCTATGGATTCCCAGTCACTAGTGGAAGTGCGAGGCTCCTGTGTTAATCATTCCAAAGAGGAAGACCCACCCAAGATGTACTGCAGTACTGAAGGAGAATGGCTAGTACCTATAGGGAAGTGCTTGTGTAATGCCGGCTATGAAGAAAGAGGCTACGCCTGCCAAGGTAACATGATGATTTAAATTTTTTTTCAACAGGAACACACCACTTCAGGAAGTGCCCGGTACTTTTTTCCTTTTTTTTCCTTTTTTAAAAAAGTATTTATCTATTTCCTATTCAAGGCATTAAATCTAACTGCATCAGTCATTTCCCCTTTTCTTAATGATGGTCATGTCCAGAAATATTTCCTGGGACTCTATTCCCTGGGGTGCAGAGCATTTTCTGCTAATGTACCAGATTACAGATATTGAACAATGCAGTTTATTTAATATTGTGATTATGATTTTTTTGTTTTGTGTCTTCAAAAACATAAATGAATAAGCTTACTTTGTTAATCTTCAGTGAAACACAGTAAAAATTTTAAATAGAATCATTTAAAGCTTAAAATTAATGTAAAAAGAAAATTTATATTTGATATATAAATATACAGCATATTTATTTATATATAAACTTATATTTTAGCACGAATCTTATATTTTATATAAAATATATTGCTGTTTGTGCCTGTGTTCTTAAAATGAAGTTGAGTGATTTCAGTTTGTTTTTAATCTAGATTGTGTATGGGGTAAATGTAAAAGGAGTTTTTAACTAGTGCTAAGGAAGGAAATTCTCCAGCATTTTTGGTGTCAATTCTCAATAAACGTTGTAAAATAAAAATATTTCAGAAATTATTTGAAAGGGTAATAGAGTTTGTGGGAAGTTTTTAAGAGAGGAGCTGAGTTTTCTTGCACTGGTTTATATGATTAAAGGGTAGATATCTTTTCTTTAAACCTTATCTCCAGCAGTCTGAACTTTCCCAAGAGAAAGTTCCCATCACAAAAATACCTTCCATTGGATTTTTTCACTAGTAGAATCCTGCTTTTGAGACATTACCGGAGAAAGCCAGCAATTATGGAGAAATTTAAAGAATGCTTTTGTCCAATGTATGTATTCACATGCCCAACTTTTAGCCATTTCATGTTAAACAATTATTTCCTATAGTCTTTATTTTATTTTCTCCACTCCCTTTGCTTATTGTTTTTATGGATAAAAATAAAACCAATTGAAGGTTTTTTCTGTCAAATGTCTGGATGACAGACATTCTGTCAAATGTCTGGATGATCTAGATGGGGAGG
>AZIM01002862.1:171648-200130 GCA_000516915.1 Ophiophagus hannah | reverse complement strand
ACCCTGTGGAATCAGCTTCCCCTGGAGTTCCGCTTGGCCCCTGACCTTCGCTCTTTCCGCTGCGACCTAAAGACCTGGCTGTTCCAGCAGGCCGGCCTGGACTGAATGGGTTACGGGTGTTCTTAGAATTTTAATTGGTTTGTTGTTAAATTTATTAGGCTTGTTTGGTTTAATTGTCTTTTAATTAATTTATTGTATTTATTGTATTGTGGTTTTTATGATGTGAGCCGCCCTGAGTCCTTAGGGAGAGAGGGCGGCATACAAGTCTAATAAATGAAATGAAATGTATACGGCAAGCATGGAAAGTCCATCCTGGAATGAGACTCTTTCGATAGAGAAAAGGATAAAATCCATACTTCCATATGTGCAGTCCAGTATGCATCAGATTCCCATGCCTGAAATTTACATTTAAGAAATTATTCTCCTGTTTATTCAAATGGCAGTTCATTCCAGTTACATTTTTAAAGTGAAACCTGAAGACTGGGGATAAGAAATGCTGTAGAAATTGCTTTCATAAGTGTTATATATATATTTTAAAATTTTCAGTTCCAGGATCCAAAGGTAGATGAAGACATGTGATTTCAAACCATTTGAATTTTTTTCTCAGTGGGGTTTTTTCTCCTGCCACCAAAAAAGACTAATTGTAAGGACAAAATAAAGTTTTGATAAGGCAATCCTACTGAAAGTATCAACTTTGTTCCAGCATTAATTTATTTTAAATGTCAGCACAAATTAATACAGACAGATATTGTCTTAAATCAGGAGTGTCAAACTGACAGCCTGCTGGCCAGATGAATCGCATGCAAGACATCCCCATCCCAGCTCTGCAAAAAATGTTGTGATATATCACGTGACAGCAATGTGACACCGCGAGTTTGACTCATGTCTTAGGTGTTTATATTACTGGAAGAATAATATTTTTAGACACTGTATGTATGTGTCATGTTTGCAGATGTGAGTCAGGAAGATTATGTGTTTTTGAAAAATTATTATTTATTAAGAAAATTGATTCGGCCATCATCTCACTCTTGGTGACTCCAATTGGTTTGCAAGGAAAAAAAACCCAGTACAGAAACCAATAACCCCACCCCTATTAAATATAAGACAAAATCAGATCCTGACTCTGCAGTCATTTCTTGCATCTAATTACATTTTCCTGTTTTCTTTGATTGCCATCCTATTTTTTTCTCATCAAGGATAGCATTGTAGTAGCATAACAATAGCAAAAGTGACAGTATGCTTTTATTTTACCTACAATATTCTGCTATCCTGACAGCTTTTGTCAAAGCCCAAATTTGTCAAATATTTCCACCAGTGTAATTTAAGTGGCTCCTTAAAGGCAGTTGGTAATCCAATCACCTAATTGTTCTTGACATCAGTAATCTGGCAATCTCTCTCTTTTTCCCTCTCTCCCTTCCTTTCTTCCTTGTCAATGTGGCCAAGAATGGTTTCTTCTGTGCAGTGATCTCTAAATTTCACAAAATTAAATTTGAATTTCTGGATGCAGATTAGTGGATACACAATCATCTCACTAATGTATGAAAATGATCATGAGACAGTACTATTATGTAGATCATGAATTTAGGAAAAATAAGATCATCTGAAAAATTTGGCATTAATTCTTACATACACTGTTCATGTATTTCCTTGACAGAGAACAGAATTTGTAAAATCTGAATTTCTATTAATAGTTTAAATCATGTTTATATAATTTCAATGAGTTACTAAAAATTCTGTACACTATGAAACAATGTGGAAAAAAGAAATATAAGATTCAAATTACACTCTAACTTCTTCATGGCTTGATAAATCAGCTTTTCAGATTCCTTTTGAGAATGGAGCATTGTGTTTAATTGAAATTGAAGACATAGGGTAAACATAAAACTTATTCTGAAATTCATGTATTACAAATTTAAAATATTACATTTTTTATGTCATGCTTATTTTTAAAGACCATTTAATTTGGATTTACAGCAGTTGCTCAATCAACATTGCTGACATGTTATGTTTAAAAATAAACTCTGGGGTTTTGTTCCTGGTATTTACAGATGACAACCTAATTTGTACAGATATCAAAGATCTGAGAGAAATATATGTTTTTGGGGACAAGCTATTATTAATTGGTTCAGTCTTCATTCAGCTTCAATCCAGCACAGAAACTGCTTTAGAACGTAATATACAGTATCTGTGTTATAAAATATTTTTTATAATACGTAGCCTGTGTATTCCTTTTTTAAAATAAAGAGAACTGCTAGATTCATTTTGCTTGTAAAAATCTCCCAAGAATTTGGAGCTTGTTAACAGTTCACAGACAAAATCTTTACTATAGACAGGTTTAAAACATATATAATTACAACATCAAAGTAACATATTGAATATTGGTTTCCAGAACAACTATTTAAAAGTTTATCCTCCTGTCTGATGTTAAAGACAAAGCAAGTAATGGGAATTTATATATATCAAAGGTAATTGTTAATTGTTTATTTTAGGGGAACTGGAAAGCCATTTCCATAGATTCAAGATAGAGTCATTTCCAAAAGAGGGCATATGTTTTCTGAAAGACATATATTTTGAATAAATATGTCAAAATAATTTAAATAACTATTTGGATTAGCTTAAAAATTAATTTAGTCAGTCATTGCTATTCAGCTATACAATGTACCCTGATAAAATTTTTATGTTCAGCAATAGTAAAGTAGTAGCATTGAGACTTATATACTGCTTCATAGTTCTTTTTAGCACTCTAAGCAGTTTACAGAGTCAGCATATTGCTCCCAACAATCTGGGTATTAATTTGACCAACCTAAGAAGGATGGAAGGCTGAGGATGGAATCTTGATGTAGTTCAGTTAAATATTTCCTACGGGACAATTAGCAAAATTGTCTTCAGAGCACTAAGTGATCATGTCATTATTTGTTTGTTTGTTTGTATCCCACAAATAGTTCAAAGTGGTTAACATATTCAACATCTCTTCCTCCTCCTATTTTCCCCACAACACCAACCCTGTGAAATGGGTTGGCCTAAGAGAGAGAAAGTGACTGGCCTAAAGTCACCTAGCTGGTTTTCATGACTAACGCTGTACTTGAACTCAGAGTCTCCTGCTTTCTACCCTGATGCATAACCATCTATTTGGAATCCAAAATGTTGAATCATAGAATAATTACCACTTAAATGTATATATAAAACAATATAACATATACATTTAATTAATATATAACATTATATTATATCACATTGTATGCATTGATGCTTTTTGAAGCTAAATAAGCTGAAACATTGGTAAAGATAAAATAAAAATTTTGAAAATATTCTTTAAGGGTTACCTTACTGTGGTTTTTATTATTTCTATTATCTGGTTTCTATTTATGTTTAATAATAAGAAAAATTAATTCTGTAGCTCCATTGCAGCTAGAAATAAAAATATTTTATGTTACTAATTTTAATAGTATTATTTTTTATCATGCTTATTTTAATGCATACATATTTTCAGCAGTACGTGAATGAGTAGTAGGTATGAATGGTAAAATTGTGTTTTGAGGGAAGGCATTTATCTAGATTTATGATTGCCTTTGATAGATGGTTTGGTTTCATTGTGAATTATTGGAATTCTGGTTTCTACAAAACCAGATGCAGCATCAGTAAATGTCTTACTATTTATACAGCAGAAACATTCATAAAGGCATGAAAACTAATTGAATAGTATGATTAGTCATTGTTCTTCTTATACCACATTTAAATTGTTAGTTTGTAGAAACTATTTTCCTTTGTTTATTTAAAATATGTACATTATATCTGTCATATAGTATCTGCATTAATTATATTTGATTCTCTGACTGGTTGTTTCCTCTGTTCTGCTTGTGCTTACAGCTAATAGGGTAGCTGGTTAGTTCAAGGATGACATATATAATAGCTATTAACAGGTTTTGATGAAGAGCTATTATATAAATAGTTATGTTCTAATGATCAATGAAAATGCAGTAAAGTTATTTCATTTTGAACTGAATGTGGTTTCTTTAATAATTAGAACAGCGTGTGTTGCTCATGTTCCCATGCATTGGAAAACACAACTTTTAAAGTGCTTTCCATAATCCTAATCATTACTATATTTATGTTAATATGAACTGGGGCCTAAGAATATAGAGCTGAATTTTTTTGGTTTTTGTAATTGTGGAGCCTCCCTTTGAGTTGTGATTGCAACAAATTTGTAATATTGTTTTGAGATTTTAAAATAATTCAGAGTAGTTTCAAAAATAAAGAACAGCAATGATGGTGGTGGTGGTGATGATGATGATGGTTATAATGCTCACCTAAACTTTTCAATATTAGTGTCATGGTCCTGTGCATTTTGCATCATTACCCTGCCTTTTCCATAGGTTTGTTGTCCTTCCCAATACAAATATTGCCTATTCTATTGTAAATCTAACACTTTTAGAAGTGTCATTAATAGAATGAACTTTATTGAATCTGTCTGATAATTCATCTACCAGATTCTTTGATAAAAGCATTTATAGTCAGTATACCCATAAGTATCTCAAATATCAGATGTTTTGCAAAGCTATTAATTCGAATATTATTATCAATTATTGCCAAGTAGTTTTTGAAACATTTCTTCAAAACTTTCTTTTTCTTTGTTTGATGTACTATTTACTTTGTAGTTATGAATAGTGAGATAGCGCCTATGAAAACGATGAGGTTATGAGCCATGTGGTTGGTTAGAAACAAGTCAACATGTGTACAGAATTAAGATGAGGGTTAATGTCATATTAGTTTTTCAGATTTGGCATAAGGAATAATCACAATCTTTCATTTGAAAATTAAATAAAAATAAATGGAATTATGGATGCTCCCTGAGTTTCATTGCTTGCAGATGTTCATTATCCAACTAGAAATCATCATTATTGCTGGTGACTGTGACTATAAGGATTGTTCTATATTTATATATAGTAGCCTGCACTGTCAGTTTTGGTGAGAGTGTACTTGGAACTTCCCTTATTAGAGTATTGCTTTCTTTTTGATTGTTAATTCCAATTTAGCTGAGTGAAAAGAGCAATATAAATCTGTCCACAGGTTCCTTTTTGTACTTTGGAATTCAGTTTGTAAATGTTTTAAACCAGCATGAAATTCTATTTTCCTGTTTGTTTATTGTATATTTTTACATATTTTTTCAATATATGTAAAATATACTGTATATTGACTCTTGATGAATGTATCTTTTCTTTTATGTTCACTGAAAGCATTTGTACCAAGACAAATTCCTTGTGNGTCCAATCACACTTGGTCAATAAAGAATTATATTCTATTCAAAAGCTTTTCTTTTCTTATTTTTATATATAGTACAGATCAAAAGAACACATATATAAAATGAAAGTTTTCAAAATGCCTTTGAGTTAGCCTGCAATACTGAACATAGAAGTTCCACATAGAACTTACCTGGAAATGATTTCTGGGTATTCAGTACAGAAATAGACTCTTCCTGAGCCCCACATCCATCAAAACTGAATGAGAATTAGAAATGAGGATGGAAATGTATTAAGTATGGAAAAAGTAGAATGGCTGTATTCAAAAACAAACTGAAACTCTAGCCATCACTTCTTTGTAATGAGATATACCACAGATTTGTACAATAATCATTTCTAAAAGGTCAGTGCAATTGTTTGGCTTGCTGTCTTAATACCAGACATGTCTATCGTCCAAATTCTTTCATAATTAGGGATTATTGCATAGTGTATCAGTTATCCATCACCAGGAAGCATACCATCACTTATTTAAGACATCACTGCAAGAAAGTCATCATTACCTCCTGATAAGAGATTTAATAAAAATAGATTGAAATAAAATAATTTATATTTGACAAGATATTGCATGCTGTGAGATGATGAAATATGGTACAATCCAAATTAAAATTATGCTAAAATTCCTTAAAGGCATTTTCTATCATAACTGATGAAAAAAATGTGTTACAATTTGCATTGTATCTTATGCTCTGCCCTCTTTATTTTTTATTCCATATTGTTTTGAACTAATTACATTTGCTGCTAATGAAAAAATTTCAAAACATTTCCATGTTTTCCTAGTTAGTTTTCTGAAGATATATAAGAAGTTTGCCTAGCATATTTGCAAAATAATAGGGTAAATCACTTTGAATATTTTTACCAGTGGTGTACTGTCAGATTTCTTCACCATTCTCCAACTTGTATATTTCAAATTCTTCTAATATTCCTTAACTTGATTGTTCTTATTTGGACTGGGTTAGTCAATAAATTGCTCCTTGTTAATCTTTCTTTAAATGTAATTCCACCACCACCTCTGCCATAACTTTAAAAGTTTAGAAGTTGCCTTGATATTAATTTTCAGAACATATGGATTTTTTTCATTTAACAAATATTTCAAGATATATGTGATAGCTATTAGAAAAGGTGTTCAGGGATTATGCAACTAAGAAGAAAAGGGAAAAAAACCTTGACTGTATACATTGTAATGCCCCCCTACCAAAGCCTAATGTTCATTTAATATTTTTTAAAGAGGATATTTTTTAATCCTCTTCACACTTGACATGAAACAATTGTATATAACGTCACCTTTTATGAACAGATTGAGGACTACTGAAATAATGTTGCAGTGATATAAGATGTAAAAAAGATATCAGAAAAGATAATTTCTGGTTATGGCTAATTTTGCATAGGATTTATATAGTTGTCTAGACCAGATATATTTTGGTTTATTAATGCAATTGCCATATGCACAAAATATTAGCTATATAATATGACATAAAATATATGATTTAAACTTTCAGTTTTCATTTCTTCATTTTTTAGGGGGGGTGGGAAAGAAGATAGAGATTTCCTGGTGTTTACTTTAATCTAGCTACTATCTATAGGTTCACTGTAAAAATTAATGAATGAGAAGACTTTTCCCATGGCATCCAAGCAAGTCAGTATTTGTTTACTCAAGCTATTTGTAAAAAAAAAACTATTTACAATTGATGTCAAACAATATTAAACATTGCTTAGTTTCTTCTTAATGTAAAACTGCTTCCTAAATGAATTAATTGAAAGGAAAGTTATTTCTCCCACTACTTGTTATTTATACTAATTGTATCAAGGGCAAATGACCAACATATACAGGACAATGTGCATTACTATACTTAAACTCCTGCATTGATATACATAGTGTGATACATGAATTACTGATATTTACTGGATGAAAGTTTTGTGGAAATCAGTCAGTGCTTTGCTAATATTGGCCTGTCCATATTTTTAAATTGGTTATTGGGATGTTTATTTAATATTTTTTTTTGTAAATTTTGTATTATGTGTTTTTATTGTTTGTGAGCCGTCCTGAGTCCTTTGGGAGATAGGGCGGCATATAAGTCCCAATAATAAATAAATAAATAATATAATATACTGTAAGCATGCATACAATTTAGCCTTCATTGGAAGTTGAAGGACTGATGTACTATATCATGTTGTTCATATTTAGAAACATGGTCATGAACATCAATATACCTGCTTACCTTTTTGTCACATTTATAATTTTTAAAATTCCTTTTATTTGAGAAATTTGATAACTGACATATGACAATATGAGGTACATCATGTAATGTTTTCATGTAATGTTTTAGAATATCTCAAGGCCATAGTTACTTTGATTAGATTTGTTTCCATCTGCTCATACAAACAGATAAAGATAAATTGGTGTAGTAAGGTATTTCACATATGTACTATAGATACTTTCCATTAGGAGGTTTCCTATAGAAAGCAATTTGGCAAAATGCCAAATTTGTGTTAACTTATGATCACAAATGAACCCCAAATTTCTGTTGCTAAGTGGGGCATTTGTTAAGTGAGTTTTGCCTCATTTTTATGACCTTTCTTGCCACAGTTGGTAAGTGAATCACTGCAGTTGTTAAGTTAGTTATACAGTTGCTAAGTGAATCTGACTTCTTTATTGATGTTGCTTGTCAGAAATTCAGAAAAAGTGATCATGTGACCCAAGACACTGCAACCGTCATAAATATGAGTCAGTTGCCAAGTGCCTTAACTTTTACCATGTGACCATGGGGATCTGCAACAGTTGTAAGTGTGAAAAACAGTCAGAAGTCACTTTTTTCAATGCTGTTGTAACTTCAAGTGTCCCTAAATGAACTGTTGTAAATTGAGGACTACCTGTATTTGTGTTCATTTAAATAGGAACATTTACTATGTTGGCATTAATCTTTAATTCTGTATGAAATGAGCTCTGCGTGACTGAATATTAATGATAAATTATTTTTAAAGGAAAAGAAAAACAACTCATTTGGATTGCCTATAATCTTGCTGAAATTCTGTTCATTTGAATGGGGAGTTACTAAAGGTCGATTTTGGTTTATGTGTTTGTGTTTTTGTTTAATGGCAAAGGATGTTGCACTGTAGGCAGAATGATTTGTCTTAGTAGTTACACATAAGATCAAAGCATTCCTTGTGTGCTTTCTTTCTGTTGACATGACTTCTGCTTTCACCTTCTCCTGCTGTTCTGGACCTTTGGGCCCTACACAAACTGCTATTTTTTGTCAGCCACATATGACATAAAGAAAGGACACGTGATGCTGGTGGTAGGGAGCGTATTCTTTCCCCCCCCTCTCCAATAGCTGTTGCTTGCCAGGAATTTGTCTTGGGATTGATATTCAGATGTTTAGGTTGGATGTTTAGTTTGGAGTAGCAGTTAGAGGCCACCACATGAATAAGATAAATGACTTCAGGTTAAAGTCCATCAGTAGGAAAAGTGCATGAACAAGGTATAGTGTTGTAATGCCTGACTTCCACTTTTTTTTCTAAAGTGAAAGGAACTTAATTTGATTTCCAAACGTCCATCCCCATCCCCCACCCTCATTAACTTTTCCAAGGTTTCACTATTGATGTAAACTCTGTTCATGATTAAATTTAATAATGATGAAAAATAAAACCTGACCACCAGATTTTTGCACAATAAACTGAACTAAATACCTATGGAGATTCTCAGTCATCCAGGTCATAGTTGTCCCAGAGGTGCTTTTTCAAGAAGCAACTGGACTTTCTTGTTTTTCTTTGAAGTTGTTTCACTTCTCATCCAAGCTCAGAGCAGAAGCAGCTTCTTGGATAAGACCTGAAATATCTTCAAAGAAAAACAAGAAAGTCCAGTTGCCTTTTGAAAAAGCACCTCTGGAATAAACTGTACTGTATTACTGATTTAGAAAAATGTTGCTAATCCTCATGTACAGTAAGACACATCTACTTTTGGGTGAATAATGTTGTAGATTTTGAAAATTTTGATATATTAAATGCTTGAAATAGAATAGCAGCTGCATGTACGTAACACAAAGGAGGAAATTACTAGATGTAAAATGCTTCTTCACTTTTTAAATAAAAATATATTGATTGACTTCTTTTGGAGGGGGTAGAACAATGAAGTTTATCATATTACTGTAGTCAGGCTTTTGTTTATAATCCAAGAAGGAAATTAATTGAAACAATGAGAAATAATATTTCAAAATAGCATTCATACCCTGTATTCTTCTAATAATTAGCGGTCACCTTTACATGTAAACTGTGTAATATTAAAGGGCACAGATAGCAAAAATATAGGGAATCAATTTTAAAATGAAGTATTTTCTGTATTTATGACACCTTTTGTTTACTTTAATAAACATTTAAATACAATCTGTTTTACTCTTCTGTAGCAATGAATATTGCAGAGAAATCAATAAGTTCACTTTATAATTTAAATTGACATAATATGAATTATTTTTATTAATGTTTAGACTTCGTTTTCTTCATGAATTGGACCCTAGCATGTTCTTCCAGGAACAGAGGGGAAAAAACCTAATTTATATAATTTGTTAATCTCAAGGGAATTATTTTTTATTTTATTTACTGTTTACTTATAGAGCTGTTTAGTTAAAATTCTTGGGAGATATTACGGAGGTTCTAAGATGGCAACACTGTTGAATAGAATTAGAATGCTGATAGCAACCCTGTCTCTGTGGAGCAGTTGGCCATCCCTGCTGCCATTTTATAAACTCTCAAGAGACCTCCTATATTTTTTCCTTTACAGCAAAGCTGAGTTGGGAATATATTATTCCAGTATTGCTATTAGCAATTTAAAAGGCCAATCTTGATTAAAATAATTTAAATCTTACTCTGCCTCAGCAATTTCAATCAAGGGCATTTGGAAGAAAGAAGGTAAAATTTAACCCCCATCCCAGCATCAGAATATGGGTGGAAAGTTTCTAGTAAATTAAACAAGGCTCATTCTTAAGTATCTAGGATTGCAACGTTAAGACATTAAGCAACATAGTAATAATATAAAACAGTGATTAAATGCTATATAAACCTTTCTATTATTTAATGCTAAATGTCCACAAAAATTACAGGTTAAGAAAATTTTATACTATTCTGTATAATTAATACAATTTAAAATAACACATATTATTTTCTAACTGAAAATTTGGTCCTGATACCACCTACAAGTTATGAAACAAATTATGAATAAGTTTATTGAGCAATTCTGAAAAAAGATTTAGAAGTGTTTGTACCTTTCCAGTTATCTTTGACACAATAATGCCATTTGTGGTCTTATGTAAAAACTCTTCCTTGGAATTGTACATATAATATGATTTACATATAATTATACAATTAATTTTATATAAGGCAGATATGCTACAAGTCCTTAATATGGATACATTGATATCATAAGCAATCCCTTCATCCTGAAGGACACCTGCTTATGAAAGAAAATAGAGAAGTCATTTTAAATAGTACAGCACAGATTATTTAATGAATCTCAATAATCAGATTCATAAATTTATCAATATTAAAACAGTACAGTAAGAGTTCTGACAAGCATTGGCATTATCAACATTCTCACAATATTAGTCTTCACAGAAATAATAACCAGTGCCCAGGACATAAGTGATATTCTCTTTAATATAATACAACTCAAGTTTAGAGTATGCCACCACTCACCAGAGTGAAATAATACAGGTACTCAATTGCTTTTTTTAAAAACATTTGGGGATTGGGTGTGGACAATGATAGGTCCCTTGTTTGATATTCTGGACCACTGCTTCAACATTTCTTTACCATTCGCTATAGTAGTGGACTGACATTGTCCTTGATAGATGATAAATATTAACAATCTCATTTTTCATTCTAAATTGTTGTATTCTCAGCAGTATAAAGATTTGCAAAAGAGTTTCAAAGATACTCTTCATTATCTTAATAGTTCACATGATGTTTATTCAATTCATTGTTAGTAGTAATAGCAATTTGAAATTAGTGATTGAAAATGTATGGAATATTCATACCCCATTTTCTATCATAAAACATATGCTGCTTTCCTAGATGTTCAGATATAAACAAAAATAATCAATTAAAGTTCACAGTGAATTACTCTAAATTTGCTTGGTGTCCCTGTGGATTCACACTGGAACAAAATAAGAGTTCAATAAATTTATGTTTGAGAAACATCTAATTATAAATTGTGAGCATGTACAGAAATCAGATAGCAGTGAAAATACTTTATGGCATAAATTTAAAATATATGATCAAATATTTTCCTTTATATTCTCCAGATCCTTTCTACTTTTGTTTCCAACAGTTTTGCATCAGCTAGATATACTTTACTGATGAGGCATTCTCAATGAATGCCAGAATAACATGCAATAACATGTTGCATTAAGCTGCACATTACAAACTCTGCATATCTCAAATTTTATATCACATATGAAAAAAGTTATAAAAATTATATGTAAAATTGAAAATCTGGAATGATAAATTCTAAAGCCAAAATCCTATTCCATATCAAATTTAGGTTGATATATGGGTATTTAAACCAGGTGGCCTTTGGAATGCAAAGTTTAGTCACAATTAATAGTAATCTTTAGTTTCAAGATGTTATCAATGTGTAAGAAATAATGACTTCACATGCAACTAATAATAATGCTAAAATATTCTAATAAGTATATAATTTAAGGAATAATTAAATTGTCATAGTTTGATTACATCTGGTCAATATATGTAAACTCAGAACCTAGTAACAATAAGACTTGCACGTTGCACCTTATTTCATTGAAGACTGAAATACAATAAGTGTATTCATATGTCAAATACGTTTTGATGTCATAAGAACAAAGTTTCCAGGGAATCTTAATTTTGGGTGTTCTCTTTTCATATGCTCAAGTTATTTCATTTTTCTTCTATGTTTTCCTTTGTATGTATTTTCACCTTGTTTGAATATTTTAATGCAAGGGTAAAATAAATAAATAAATCTGAAGACATAGAAATAAACTGATAGATATAAAACAAAATGTCATTTTTTAAAAACAACAGTTTGACTTCTGGAATTCAGTCAAACTGACTAGATTCTAATTCAATGTATATTGGCTTAAATATAGCACAGTTAAATAACTGATTACATGAATATATTATCAGGTGAATGGCCTAAGCTATAGAGTATTAATAGTTCTACTCTTTAATTTGTCTGAATGTACTGATCCTGTAAATATATAACAACTACTCTAAGTAAAGTCGACAATTTGATATAGTAAATTAGATATAGTAAAACTGCAAAGTTTCCAATTTTACCTTCTAATGACGGAGCCAAAAAAGACACCTGTCCCAAGGATTATCCTCCAGATTATCCAAATAATATGAAGTTTAATATCTTCTCCTATCTATTTGCCTTTATCTACTATAAAATTAGTGATCAATTTTTGTTTCTAGAATCAGCTGTGGTTAAATAATTCCTCCCCAATAAATAGCAGCATTGTTAATTTTGCAAGATA
Source organism: Ophiophagus hannah (assembly GCA_000516915.1). NCBI lineage: Eukaryota > Metazoa > Chordata > Lepidosauria > Squamata > Elapidae > Ophiophagus > Ophiophagus hannah. The sequence continues at coordinate 187,331 of AZIM01002862.1, read as the reverse complement.
TTGAACTGTGTAACTATATTCTCATTTAAAAAACAGCATTTGAACCAAAATATGTAAGTGGCGCAGAATATTTCAGACATCCTTTTGCGTATATTTTCTGGGCAAGTAATTAGTGCTGCCTATAGAGAATTGTGCATATCTTGCTGAAGCCCCTAAGCTGAAATGGGAAAACAGAAGTGATTTTCAAAATTGTCAGACTTGTTCCAAACATTTAATTCAGTTTAAAACCAATATAACCTTGTTTTCATTAAACGGGGCATTCTTGTTACAGTATCAATATATTATTCCATGTCTATGCAGTAGAAACAGTAGATTGAGGAGTGTGATTGCAATACTTCCTTATCTCCATCCTCCTGTGAGCAAGTACAGGGTCAGCTTGTTAGACTAGTAGTTACAACCTTGTTACCTCTTGTATATCAAAGAACGTGTCTTTACTATTTTATACCTTGAATGTTACCTGTCTCTCCATTATAGTTCCCATGTTCTATTATCAGTTTGAAAGCCTTTGTCTCTATTGGAGCCCCCAGTGTTTGATTTTACCTGATCAACATTCTATATAACATCTGTATAAGTTTAGGTTCTTGCTCTTGCATTGTCTGGGTACAAGAGACCAATGACTCATTATAGCTTCCTAGCTTTAGAAAATAAAATGGAAATTGGATTTTCTCTAGTTGCTAGTCTTTCCACCAGGAGATAAAAGTGTAAGAGTTGATGCTATTTGAGATAATTTTTTATAAGCAATAAATTTAATGGAATGCATTTCTGTCTATTTAGAGTCACTGCATCTAAGTGAATGTTCAGATATAAAATAATATGATTCACACATATATAGGGCTTCCTGCCTGAACAGGGGTTGGACTAGAAGATTTCCAAGATGCCTTCCAACTCCGTTATTCTGTATTCTAAGTAGAGAAGGGTTCTCTAGCACATTTGTACTATACCAGCTGTATTTAAACAAAAATTCAGAATCAAGTAGTTGGATTTGGTTTGGTAAGTTAAATGATGTACATACAGTATCTGAATGAGGCTATTAGTTGGGTTATCAAGCAGAGAGATCTGTCTTTATTATTATGTAATTTGGGTTTCAGCCAGATTCACAAATAAAAATTCTAAGTTTATCCTTCATCTAAATTTTCATGTTTGGTGAGAAGTAAATGGGCTAAATGGAGCACACCATGGGAAAGATATTCCTACAAAATATATATTTCTTTCATTCTCTTAAAGAGCTATAATTTAGAGAAGTTTTTGTAAACAGCAGAGTTGGAAAAGATTTTATTGAATACTTTTTCTCCTTTGTGAAATACAGTACCTCAGAAACAGTGGTGGGATTCATTTTTTTTTACTNGTAAAATCTCCAGTCAGAGGTGGCATTTACTGGTTCTCCAAACTACTCAAAATTTCCGCTAGCGGTTCCCCTGAACTAGTCAGAACCTGCTGAATACCACCTCTGCTCAGAAAATGAGGATCTGTTACAAAAATATGCAAACAGAACTGCTGTAACTATTCTTACAGGTGTTATTGATGTAACACAAAAGATCTGCTCATTACAATGTTAGCACTGCAAACATGAGAGCGACAAAGTGTCAGAACTGACAGAACTATGAAATATGAACTGTTAGTAATCCTATGGGTTTCGTGTTATCAATATTTATTGCATTTTACAATTTTCTGTATGAAACCTCACTGCATTTAAAGGCATATTTCTACCATATATCCTGCAATTGTTAGCAATAGAAAACATAATGTATTTTCTCAGAAATCTCCATTGGCATGGAGTGTTTACAAAGAACTACAAACTACAAAATATGTGCTGTGATGTCATTATGCAAACTCCACTCTTACATGCATTTACACTTACACTTTCAATGTTGCAGTACATTTGCAAGAGGATAGATTTTGTATTACAACATCACAATACATATTTCATTATTTTGTCATCATCACACTTATATGGCTGCTGTCAGACTAACAAGACTAGATCAAGAAATGCTGCATAGGCTATAAACTACTTGTATTTATTTTGCTATAGTAACCAAAACCGTCTGAATGTGTTTTTCCTCCCCTTGCTTTTATCTTTTATCTTTATGAAAATACCTACGGCATGTTCCTCATCAACTTCTAATTCATTTTGGTAAATTGGGAGTTCATACAAGGAGAGTGCCCTAGGTATTTTAATAAATCTCTATCTTGGTATGGATTTAAAACACATTTATGTATTCATTGCTTTGGTAGAAGATCTTCCTTATCTCTATCAAGGCCATCCTCTTTATTTTCTGTATCTATGTATATCTTCATCAAAATTTCAACTGTAGTTTAGAAGAGTTTCACAGATTTTTCTAAAAAATATTTTGTGAATAAAGCTATGTCTGAAAAACTATCCCTTATGATATGGCACATCTGAATAGCAAAACAGCCATTCTTGCTAGGAATCCATTATCTCTTACATCTTCAAAATATATCTAAGCCTTGGTTAATACATTTATATATATGGTTTCAAGTTAGAAACAAAAAAGTATACATTTAATCCTTTTGCAGAAGGGGATGTTTCAAGATTTGTAGCTTTTTCTGGAAAATCCTTTATACTTATTATAGGGTTAGGAACCTGATCCTGTTGTGGAAGCTCTGAGTTTTATGACAGCTTCCTTTCTCAGTATGCAAGGATATGTTAAATACTGAATTCCATGATTAGTTTTTTGCATACTTAAGTTTGTAAAAGGAAAAAAATGACACTATTATATTATTTTAATTATGGGATTGGCCTGAAATAAACTCTTGTGGCATTGTTACTTTATTTTAATTGAATGAGTGGACTACTAGTGACATTTTTATATAAATAAACTTAACTTCTAAGCAATAATTATAGAATCTATATTGATATTTTTCTAAGATCAACAGTGTTTTAAATTCAATACAATTAGTGTAATAAATTCAACATAAACTTATGCCTGGTTTAATTACATAATTAAGCAAGCATATTTAATATTGAAATCTTATAAAATATAATTTATTGTTTAGAAGCAGAACCTATCCATATATTTTGCAAAAGTCTCAAGTTTGCCTTTATAATTTGGAGCTAGTTTTTAAAAAATCAATATTGTGCTTTCTCCTTTTGTAAAGAAGATGCTCCCCTCCATCAAGAACCAAAAGCATTTCATACATCTATTATTTATTATTTTGAAGAGTCTTTATACAGGGTTTATATATGCCCTTAACCAATTGAAAATGTTCTTGTTTTCTTAAACAAAATATACAGTTCAATTATTATGTTGGCCTAGTCTTTTCCAAGCCAGTGCTACAGATGTGTAACTCTGACTGGAGTTAGTTAATTCAGTTTTCAAATAGTCTTTCTGCATTACCTCTACTTTTTTTTTAACCTCTATTCATGTTTTCCCCAGGTGTCATTGAGTTACTTCTAGTGATAAGATTTATATGTTGACAAGTGGTGAACCGAAGCAGCGGTTAAAGCAGGGAAATGATATTCCTGATCCCAGCAGGAGTTACTGGCAATCTTGGGTTTTTACCCTGCAGTTTTCCCTTGTGGATAACTATAAATTACTTTATGGTCAACATTTAATGGAGAATAATACTTCTGCCATTTAGACCTGCAGATTTCTGAGGTGTATAATAAAAGCTAATCAGAGAATATAGATAAGTGGGACTTTACATTTGCTGAATTCCAAGTTTATAAAAGTCTGAACTTAACAGTATGCTGTTGTGCCAAAAATGCATCATTATGGGTTGTTTCCTCAGTTATTTTTAATAGATATATTTATTCCCCAGGGGATTACTGATAATCAACTAGTTGTTATCTAATTAAGCAGCAGGGAATACTCATATAGTGGAGTGCTATGTGAGGGCTCAAAAGTGCTGTCCTTTTGGTTTCAGTGATTTGCTAATAATAAGAAAGAACTTTGAGGAGTGAAAAACAGATTATGGGACAATGTAGATAAACAATACTTTTTAATTAATTTTCTTATTTAATATTGATCTTGGGAAAATCCTGCAATTATTTTTCCATAATTTTACTAGAAGTTATTAAATTATATACTTCAAAATATAGATGGTTTGGGATAAATATCCATAAATCAGCATCTAGTTCCAAATATACCGACAGCTTTCGATATAAATTTAAAATCTTTTCATTAGTTATTAAACTAGTGCTGCCATATCTGTTGTATTAAATATGCTGTTTCAGTGTATGTGTGCATAATTTTCAAAGTCCAAATTAACATATCTATAAGAGGAAAAAAAGTAAGGATATATTTCCCTATAATTTAAACCAACTGATTCTTGTCATTTGGAAAAACTCTAATTCAGTCTAGCACTAACTCTGGAACAATACGAATTTTAGCTCTTGATGGGTTGTGTCTCTCTGGAAAGTATTGCTCTTAAATCTGGGATCCTGTAGATAGGTGTGAAGATTGCTTCCGGACTCTCTCAACTTATGTTGGAACAGCAAGGACTACCTGTGGACACGAAAGCTTTTGTCTATTATCATCTTGTAATTGTCCTTACAATAGAAGTTACTGGTTAGAATCACTTATACGCTTGTCATGTCACAGATGGATTAATGCATATGCTACATGAAACTCCCCTTGAAGTCTACCCAGAAGCTGCAATTAGGTTAACAAGGACAACTGGCATTGACAAGTAACTGCAACTCTTCTTGCAGTTTTCTTTTTCAAGTGTTAATTCAATGAGTAAAACAAAGCAGAATAAAAGAGAGAGAGAGAAAAAAACCCAAATGACAGTCTCTGTATTTGCATGCATGACTGTATGAGTCTCTGTGTTTGTGTGTGTGTGTGTGGGGGGTGTAGATAGAAGATTGGTAAAAAGATAATGGATTAATAGAGACAGACAGACAGACATTATAGGTTATAAGTCAATTGAAATGGATTCCAGTTCATGTTCTACATAAATCTAAGCACTTAGCTTGATAAAAGATGATTGATAGTTTCTTTGTAAAATAAGATATAAAATATAGAAATATTTTAAAAGTGAGAGAAAACTCTTTCCTTTGATTTATCTATTTCACTTTACAGATGAAGTTTCTTTAAGTAAATGTTTTCCTTGCTACATAGATATATCAGCCATGTTTTTCTTACTTTCACAGTTATCTATGTATTGGTTTAGGTGTTCTGACATTGAAAGTATAATATTTTAAATTGCAAATTAAACAAAATGACAAATGTTTACCAAACATATATAATACACAGAAGTAAGGTCTTCATCTGTATTTCAGGAATAATGAGAAATGGGAAATATGAAGTGAGAATATGAAGTGAGAACTCCTTAACTACTTCAGAAAGCTCTATAACCTAACAATATATATAGCTAGTGGTGTATATTTAAGTGATAAATATGACAAATTTGCTGTTCCGGGAACAGAATGTTCTCGAGAAGTGTTCTAGTGAATACTGGAATTTAGTCCTTCCAATTGGAAGTGGTTCATGGTATTTTGGGCAAAGCACATTTTTGGGGATTGGACTGTTTCCAGAATAGCATACACCCAACTTGAAAACTTAATTTTAAGAAAGTCACTGGCTTAGGACCAGAATGCTAAGTTTTAACCCTTACATATTGATTGAACATAATGGAACATGCCAATGAGTTGCAACTTCTATGACTATGTGGTAAATTATGCCACAGTTATGTAATAACTTCAATTATGTGTGAAGAAATTACAGTTTATCATTATTGCAGTCATATATATTTCAATTTCATTTGCTGAAATACACATAGGCTTCATACATGCAGCCATTTAATCCTACTATACATCTTCCTTCACAGAACCATTACAAGCTAACATGCTTTTTCATTGTACTTAAATGGATACTTTAGTTAATAGGTCCCAAAGACACTAGGATATAGATTTAGTTCATGAATAAATTTGCTGGCAAGATTCCCATGTTTTCCAGTTCAGAGGAATGGAAAGCAGTGTTACATCATATCACCTTGATTTATATTATCTCCATTCACACAAAAGGGGATGAGTTGGCTGTTATCCATTATCAGAGTGCAATTGTTTATATCCCAGATTATTAAATATTTAATTGTAGGAACTGAATCACTGAGATATGAAATTTGATTTTTTTCCTAATGTAAAGTAAGAGTGTTAGCTAATATCCTTCATCTAAATCTAGAGTAAAATGAGAAATCAGCACTGATATACATTATGAGAAGGGTGAAGGATACAATTAAGCATGAAAAAATAGTTTTATTACAGTAATAGATGCCAAACATTAAAACAGTAAATGAGTTGCAAATATGTCAAAATCTTAACAGTGTTTGTTCTAATAATTATTAGACTATTTCACTATGTGAAATGTACTATTTTGTACACCCCTTTACTCTGTTTTTAAGTAGCTATGTAACATACAGCTGTGTGAAAAAGTCCTGCATGCTTTACAGTTTACGGTTTATGACATTTTTTGGATAGGCCATTGATTTTATGATATTTTATGCTAACTGTTATACAAATATTGTTATATTTAAATAAATACTGGTGGTTTTTAAGTGAAAAGCATAAGCTTTTTGCAATTTGGTGCTGTTTGATGGGGATTGTAAATTTTTTTGCATGCTTACAATGCATGCTTACAATGAGTATGAAAACAGATTAACTGATGCATACCCAGTGGCATATGTGTTACAATTACTAAGGACAATGCTAGTGTTTTGTTAATATTGTTATTGTTTGTGGCCCTGAAAAGGACCGTTTAGGTAACCAAACATGGTTACTAATATGAAATTGGCCAACCCTTATTGCTTATCACCAGGTGGCATCGCTTAGGCATAGATTGTACAGTATGCCAAGTGAACCAATGAACAGTGGGCCAAAGTCATCTTCAGTGATGACAGCAATTTCTATTTGACTGGGAATCAGTGCAATAAGTATGTCAGAAGATTTCCAGCTGAAGAATTTAGGCCGTACTGCCTGAATCTATCTGTGAAGCATCCATTACACATGATAATCTGGGGCTGTATCGCTGCTTCTGGTATTGGTTGGATACAAATCATGCAGGGAATCATGAATTCCAAGCAGTATGTTGAAGTCCTGGAAAAGACCATGCAACTTGTAGGCAAGGACTTTTCCTTCCAGGATAACAACGGTCCTTGTCACTGAGCCAAGTCCGTCCAGCAGTGGATGAAGAAGCATGGTGTTCGACTCCTGGATTGGCCAGCTCAGACCCTGGATTTGAGCCCAATTGAGAACATGTGGGTCAAGATTGGTTACAAAATAAGCAAGAAACATCCGAAGACCAAGCAGGAGCTGATTGAATCCATTATTGCAGCCTGGAACCATATTGTCACCAAAGATCATGTGCAAAGGCTTATCAGTCTATGCCTAAGCGATGCCGCCTGGTGATAAGCAATAAGGGCTGGCCAATTTCATATTAGTAACCATGTTTGGTTACCTAAACGGTCCTTTTCAGGGCCACAAACAATAAAGATGTTAACAAGACACTAGCATCGGCCTTAGTAATTGCAACACATATGCCATTTGGTATGCATCAGTTAATCTGTTTTCATAGTCATTGTAAGCATGCAAAAAAATTTACAATCCCCATCAAACAGTACCAAATTGCAAAACGCTTATGCTTTTCATTTAAAAACCACCAGTATTTATTTAAATATAACAATATTTGCATAGCAGTTAGCATAAAATATAAAATCAATGGTCTATCCAAAAAATGTCATAAACCGTAGAGCGTGCAGGACTTTTTCACACAGCTGTACTATATATACTGTTTGTGTTTCTTTAATTTTATCTACTAATTGGATATATTTACACCACATGAGAAAGAATTAACTGACCTTTTCCCTATCACCAGCAAAAAGAAAAATTGTAATTGGATTTTAAATCAAAACAAATCAAACATAGCACCAAATGAGTAAAGACCAAGATGAATCAGGAAGGAATGTAACCTAATAATATGAAAGTTGATGTAAGTGCTATAACAAATATTACTAGTAACCAATTGCTAACTACAGTCCCTTTAACTTCTAAATAGATTTTGAAGAAAAACTGCCTTGACTGTAAGCTGAGCTATCTTCTGATATACCATCTAAAAGTTTTAATAGGCATTATTCTATTTATTTTCTAACAGCATATAATTTAATTACCTTAAAGTTAAATTGCATTGGAGCTCTTTTATGTATTCCTAGGGAAATGCAAAATATTATATAATAAAGAACTTTTCAACAAGAATGAACTATTGGGCCACCCCAATTCTTTACATTTGCTAGTTTGAGGATTTTATGAACTATATCACAGTACACGTTTTTAAATATAAAAAAGTTTAGATTTGGCAGCCTTGCTTCTTGATTTAGAAACAATAACTATGTAATTCCTTTTTGAAAAAGGAAGGTGATTAAGATTTGGAAATGTTAATTTGAGATTATTGTATTATATTTTCAGGAAGTTTGCTGTATGATATTGTCTCTAGGTTAATTAAAATTAAAGATACTGTATAACAATCTTTACATAATCTGTCACAATAACCTTTACTTCCAAATAAGGGCTTTGGGAAAAAATGTGATGAATCTCTGCAAAGAAGAATCTTTAGCAAGAGATGTAGCAGTTCTACAATAATACTGTGAACTGAGAAAATACATTTTATATTTTGATTGGTTATGTGTTATTATGTTGGTGTCAGTATTTAGCAACCACATTGATTTTTAAGTGGGATTTGAACCCAGGTGCTGAATTCGGCCTCCTGTCATCACCAGCAGATTTTAAGATTTTTCTATACCCAAGGAGGCCAGTTTATTCCTTCTGCTCTGCGTATTTACAAAGCCAAAACCTTGGCCCAAAGTCTTTACAGAATTCCCATATGGATATGGGGNGTTTTACTCCGATGTACCTGGAACTGGGCAATCGATCAGTCAAATGTATGGCGTGGATTAACACCTTTAAATGGTAGTTTCGGGTGCTCTTTTTGGCAGTTCCTGGTAGCTACCTTTCCCTGGTGTTTGCTGAGTCATATTTCTCATTGGAAGAGGGAGCTGATGAAGAAACTACACCTGCTAGGCTTTACGGGGGTTGCCCTGGGAGATTATGGCCTTAAGGGTGCCCAATTTAGGGTAGTCCAACGGCTTGTGGACATTGACTTGCAATATCTACAAGCCAGAGCTAACAAAACTTGCTCCCTTCTGATCTTCAGCCAATGTAATAATTATGGATTGAGGAAGGTTTCCTATTTTTACACTCTAACCATCCCCAAGTATAGAAGAGCTTTCTCCCTAGCTTGCTTTAATGTCTTGCCCTCAGCACTACTGGACGGGTGATTTAAGAGGCTCTCGATTAGCGAGCGGCTATGCCCCTGTGACAGAGCTGAGGTGGAAACTCTGGAGCATGTCCTTTTATACTGCCCTATGTATAACGCAGGCAGATCTAAGTTACTGGTCTTTCCTTGAAATAGACTCTTCTAGACCCAATGTTAGTAATTTGTTCTTATATTGTCTAGGGGATGTCTCCTCATACATCACTTCTCAGGTTTCCAATTTTTTTAAGAGCTGTAACCATCATAAGGAGAACGCTGTAATTCCCCTTAGTCAAGTTTTTGGTGACCAATTGTTCATGATTTAATTTTTCCTTGTTCTTCTTTTGTTGTACTTGTGTTTTGGTCTGTGACCGCAAATAAAGTATTAATTATTATAAGTGGGATTTGTCCCAGTCTAATCTGTCAAATTTCCCATTTTGATCCATTGCTACTACAGTTGAATCAATTATCTTGTTGCTATTTGTCCCTTTCTTTACTATTTTATATTTAAATTTTATAAAAATAAATGCAATATACAAATAATGTAATAGTTAAACTGTTTTAGTTTAAAACAAAATTTGTTATTCCAAATGGACTGATCATATGGAATAGATATATGGCATTCATGCATGATGCACATTAACTCTTAAAGTAAAAAATCTGTTAGATTTCATATATGATCTGAATAATACTGAATACTGTATACAGTACATAGTCTAACAGTTAACCATAATTCACCTTCTGTATGTTTTGTTTCTCTATCTGTCTTTTTGGGAGAAAATTATTACAGGGTATATTCTACAGAGAGTATAGACATGATCATCTCCAATTTGGGGTCTTCAGAACTTCAGATGTTCTTAACAACATGTTTAGGATAACTAAGACATTTCCCAGATGTGAGGTGAATATCCAAAAAACAGAAAAATGAAATATATATATATATATATATACACACACATACATACCAAGGAATTATTATATATAATAATAAAACACTCTTTGAAAGAATAGCTTTAGAATGGAAACAGATGATCCATCACACCTTTCACATTGCAATAATAGTAACATATTAAAATAATAAATATTCTGGTAGGGTAAATTTGAAGTCTTTACTTTGGCAAGGGATAATTTAAACCTCCCAGATTGCCAATCTATTAAATTTAGGTCTTATTTTATAATTGTTTTCAATAGTTTTCTATGTTTGCATTTGAAAACCTTGTATGATTTTACTGCCAGAATAATATTTTACTTAGACTCAGACTTGTTAGTGTTAACATAGATTTTTTTTTCTGCCTCATTTTAGAAATCTTTGAATATTTTATCCTTCCAAATTCTGGAACATGAAGATTTCCTTCTGGGAATTTTACCGCTATTCTGAAAGGATTTGGTCAAATAGATTTTTATACACTTTTAATTAAGTTTTTCTTTACTGAACCTCTGTATAGTAACAACTGATTTTAAACCGTAGTGCATATATCTTTGACAATGTTTGCTGCAAGTTAGTTGTTATTTATCATTTTTTTAGTGAAAAAGGAATATCTTAATATTTTATAAATATAGTCAGAATTTTATTATTTGTTATGATAAAGATGCATATATTTTTTCTAGTGACATGAGAATTCACAAGCATCTCTTGTAGCTTTATTAAAAATTTCCATTCATGTAAAGAAATGGTTAAACATTATATTATTCATTTCGTCAGTAGTTGTTAATGATTGAAGTTGTGATGTGTTTCGTATGAAAATTAATGTCTGTTATCATATTATAAGTCTTCCCTGGACTATTACATCATGGGAACAATTGTTGTGCATTTGTTGTCCAGTATATCCACATTTTACAAATTACATGTCTGGTGAGACCCCGTTCTCAGACACACTTGGAACTATTTGTACTAAAAAAAAAGTATGGTGTAAATCACCCACTGACAAATTGGAGTTGGTGCATTCATTCATTTTCATAAGTTTAATCTTAAAGTATTAGTGGGCATATAAATTCAAACTTACAGGACCCAAAGTAGAAAAAGAGTTATATAGCATCACTTCTAGCTCTTGGACATTGTTTGAAAAAAGACATAATGAAAATGTTTGATTAAGTGAAGGAGTCTAAGTTTTACTAAGCTTTCTACATTGCACATCAAGATTTATGACACCATGTTGAATGGCTCTCTCAGGAAGCCAAGTTTCCCACCGAATCCAGGAAATGATGCTTTTTTCTTTCACACTAAAAAGCACATTATGTATTTAAGGAGGGTATCAAAAGTCCTGGCTCTTTTGAGATAATGCAGCTGCAGTGTTAAATAAAATAGATGGCAATGACTCTGGAATGAGATGCGATATTGTTCAAGAGAGGATGAAAACAGGAGTTTAAAAATAAAATATATTCAGTTTAGGTAAACTAATTGGTTTGACTTCCTTCCTTCCTTCCTTCCTTCCTTCCTTCCTTCCTACCTTCCTTCTTTCTTTCTTTCTTTCTTTCTNTTTCTTTCTTTCTTTCTTTCTTTCTCTGGAAACTTCAAACTGCATAGTAATATTTGTTAGTATCTTGCAATATGATGTTACAATCCATGAACAATATCTGAAAAATGTTAAATTACATGCTTGTTTTCAGCATGCTTTCTGCTTTTCTTGGTACATTACTCTTTCCATTTTGAGAGTTTGATATGAATGCATGTTCTACAATTGAGGATTATGTATGCCTTGCTTCTTAAAAAAAACCAATAAGTTACACACTTGTAAGAATTTTTACTTCTTTAAAAAATCTTAGTTTTGTAATTCAAACTCTTAGTTGTAATCAGAGTCAAAACCTGCCCTTTTTGTGTTTGTACATGATTTAATGGTAATACACATTTTGTTACTATAAATTCAAAACATGTCATTAAAATTGGCTGGGATTAAACACATAGTGTTTGCCATATTAAAGTTTCAGATTATTCCAAACAGAATATAAGAGTTAATAAGTTTAATAATAAAGGGGAAAGGGAAAGGTTAAATACAAAAAAGGCCTAAGTATATTCTTGTGTTTCAATTAATTATTGTATTCACAGGTGAATTTTACAGTTTGGATCTTACATAGCTGGATTCAGAAGTGTTATTTACCAAAATGATAAAACTGGCATTGTAACATCACAACACAAGCTCCATCCTTTCATATTTGTGTCACATCAAAGAAAAAAAGGAAGAGAGTTCCAGCTGTGATACAATGATCCATATCTCATAATTCCTTTTGAAGTTTTGTAGCTGGCACTTGCATGACATATGCTTAACAATTTTTAATATAGATTCTCAGTGGAAAGCCAAATGGGGCACTGAATGTCCAGATACAGGTGAACATATAAATGATCCTACACAAAAGGTGCTGGTTTTTAAGTACCACATCACACAACCTTAAAAAAGAGCCGTGGTGGTGCAGTAGTTAGAATGCAGGATTGCAGGCTAAGTGTTCCCCCAGCCTGGAGTTTAATCTTGATCAGCATTGACCCAATCTTCCATCCTTCCGGTTGGTAAAATTAGGACCAGATTGTTGGAGACAATATGTTGACAATGTAAATTGCTCAGAGGGTGTTCTAAAGTACTATGGAGCGATATATAAGTCTGATATTTTAGATTAATTTAGCAGAAGGAAAAAACAATTACTATTAACCTGCCTTCCATTGTGAACAATTACTATCAACCTGCCTTCCATTGTGAATCCACCATTGTGGATCAAAAAGATGGTGGTGAAAATATTTACAGACCTCTCACATCCTGGACATAAACTGTTTGAACTCCTACACTCAAAACGATGCTATAGAGCAGTACACACCAGAACAACCAGACACAAGAACAGTTTTTTCCCAAACGCCATCTAAACTCTGCTAAATGAATAGTTCCCTCAACACTGTCAAACTATTTACTAAGTCTGCATTACTATTACTATTAATCCTCACATCCTTCCTTTCACCCATCTCCTCCCACTTATGACTGTTGCTTGTATCCCAACAATTTTTATTGACTGTTTTTTTATTGACTGTTTCCTAATATGATTTGATTGCTTATGGTACCCTATGACTATTATTAAGTGTTGTACCTTATAATTCTTGACTCTTAATGAATGTATCTTCTCTTTTATGTACACTGAGAGCATATGCACCAAGACAAATTCCTTATGTGTCCAAACACACTTGGCCAATAAAGTATTGAATTCTATATTGATATTGCGAATGGGATTTGCATCTCATACAGTATCTGCCAGGATTCACTGGTGTATATACTGTAATGTTCTCCTGTCAGTGTGACTGTGGAGTCCCATGTCAAACTGTAGATCACATTGTGATGGCTGTAAGCTGAGGGCATATACCGGTCCAAGATTTCATTTTTTTCTTTACAAAGATGATGCAGTGCTTCAATGGTTAGATGGCCTAAACATTGCTATACGGATATAGATCTTTTTAACATTAATGTATTACTGTGTTTTTAATCCAGGGGAAATATTGATATATACTGCAAGTCCATGTTTGATATGCTATATGATAAGTAAATAAAGTGGCAGCTTTCACAGATTATTTTTGTTTTACTTGTAGCTGAAATAAAAAGATATATAACTATCCAATAATCCTATTGGAATGTATCAAAGATACAGGGGTTGGGTGTGGAAAGGAATAGAAAGAAAAAGGGAAAGGGAAAAATCTAAACATAGGGTGGCATTTTTTAAAGTTAGGCATATCCTATTTATTTAATTAGGCATGATATGACTCCAAGATGACTTTGAACTTAAAGAATTTAAAGTAAGCCACAGTACAGAGTACAGAATATACAATACGTTAAATAAATGATACAAAACAGCAATTGTTCATACAAGACACATAATAATAACAATAAATCTAACAATATCACCTCTTCAAGTCATTTTGGAAGGCAAACAGGGAGGGAAATCCCCTCATAGACCTCTGAGGGGAATCTCATTCTAGAGGCAGCAACATGACAGAGAGGGAACACATCCTGGATTCTGAAAAATAACATTGTGAGACCCAGAGATCACTAACTCTGCTGGATAGGCAGAAACTATGGGTCACAGACAGTTCCAAAAACAACCTGACCCAATGCTATTTAGGGCTTTATAGTGATAACCAGTACTATGTACTATATCCAGAAGCACTTCAGTAACCAGTATAGTTCACAAAGCAATATAAACTTATGGGTATTTCCTTCAATGGTCAAGCCACATTTGTTATGCTCTTCTTTTGTAGATCTAAAAAAATAACACTCTTTTTTGAAAATGATATTATTACAACACAAAAAATAACTCACATGTAGTTTGACAGATTCATTGGTCCCATTAAAAAAGGGGAAGGAAGGATGTTTCACCTGTTCTATTTTTTATTTAACTTTTTATATTGAAGGGATTTAATCAAAATATCTATTCCTTTCAATGCCTGAAATTTCAAAAAACATTGTGCTTATGGTTCATTTTAATAAAATGTAATATTATATCCAAATGTCTGCAGCTGTTTTATGAAGAAAGTTCATGAGCTTTCCCTTGATCATATTTTAGTTTTTCTCCAACAATGTTCTTTCTTTTACAGGCTACATGATGACTTCATACACATTTCTGTACTTTCTACAAATTGCTTATGGAAAAGCACAGTTAATAATATCCCCAGGAAGCCATTTAAAGATAGATTTGAAATGTTTCTTTCTGCTAAATTAATCTAATAGCATTAAAGTACAGCGGTGTGGTAGAACATTATAAATGTTCATGCTCACATTTTTGAATTATTTATGGTGGAATTCTGTTTGTATCTGCTTAGAAGTAACTGCATTTCATGTAGTGGTATTCAGAATGATAGTCTTCAATATACAAAACTAGTGATTAATTTAGTTAGCTTGTTTCCTCAACTGACTCACATTCTAATATTATAATGGTAAGTTGGTTATGTGATGATGTTTCCCTCAAAAAAGGCAAGAGCCAATATGGGATTTAATTTAATCTAAATTTAATTTTTGCTATATATCATTATATTTAAAAGAATAAAAAATGTTGTAATTGCATTTCTACCGCAAAATATGTTGAAAACATGAGATATTTTAATGAGGATATTGTACATATATAAATAATCCACCAAATATTTTTGGTATTCAGGTCCTAGCTGTTCTACTGCTGATAATTTCTAGATTTGGATGTAGCTGTACATAGATTAAGGCATTCATTAGAAAGATCTCATTGAAAAATATTTTAGTTTAACTTTTTTAAAAAACTAAGATAAAATATAAGATTGCTATTGATTAAAGACTAATTAAACCGTAACCCTAACTTCATAGATTTCTTCTTTAGTCTTGCATTATTCTTTCTCCTTGTTCTTGCTTTTGCTTTGTTCTCTTTTTTAATCTTGATGAATGAGGTTCATTCAGAGAGCTTAGTGCTTTCTGAGCTTGGTTGTTTTCT
>AZIM01002862.1:98093-120096 GCA_000516915.1 Ophiophagus hannah | reverse complement strand
CACTGGTTAACTGTTCTCACTGTTAGGAAATTTATCCTTAATTCTAGGTAGCTTTTCTCCTTGATTAGTTCCCATCCATTGTTTCTTGTCTTGCCTTTTGTTGCTTTGGAAAATAAGTTGATTCCCCTCTTTTCTTTGTAGCAGCCTTTCAAATACTGGAATACTGCTATCATTTCCTCCCTAGTTCTTCTTTTTTCTAAACTGACCATACTCAATTCCTGCAACCGTTCTTCNNATGTTTTTGTCTCCAGGCCTTTAATCATTTTAGTTGCTCTTCTTTGCACTTTTTCCAAAGTCTCAACATCTTTTTTGTAATATGTGACCAAAACTGGGTGCAGTATTCCAGGTGTGGCCTAACCAAGGCTTCATAAAGCAGTACTATTTTTTCATGTGATTTTGAATCTATGCCTCTCTTTATACAACCTATAATTATAATTATATTTCTAGATTAGAAAATGACCCTTAGATATAGGTAGCAAAACAAAGAAATATCCATCTATTACATAAAATAGATACCTGGGTTACCTTGGGATGCAAATTGAAAGGATAGTATTTCACAACATCACCATTGCAGATTGTTTCTGTAATATCCAAGTACACACCTACATTTTTCTAACCCTGTTTTACAGTATCTAAAGGAAACTCAGGTTAGGCTGCTGAAATTTGGTGGTAAAATGGTTGTGGTTTTTCATTTAGCAAAACAACATTGGAAATGGTTATATTTAGACTGTGAAGTCAAACACAAAGCTGACTTTTTTCAGTCCCACCTAAGCCTTGGAGAGGGGGCAAAGGGAGCAGAATAAGTAGTAGTATTTAAAGAAGTTCAGTGCAGATGAGGCTAGGCAAAAGTGATTTGTTTCAAAGAAAGAAACCAAAACAGGAATGAAAGACTGAACTTAATTTTTATTTCATGAACAAGTTGTATAACTTTACTGGCTTTCAGATAGCATGGATAGAAGCATTCTTCATCTTGATCATTAAAGTCAATGTTTAATTTATAATTTTCCAATTAGTCAGTGGTTTTCCAAATCACCTTTTAAGCTGATGTCTGAAGATGAACCGCTTCTTTCATGTTTTCAGTAAAAATGTAAAAAGCTTTCCATTATAAACATGCTGCTGTGAAATATATTTATATATGCCTGTTTGTAGTGGTGCTGCTTCTTCAAACATTTGCAAAGTGTAAAGCAGCTTTGAAAATTCATTTCTGATAAATTCATTGTTGGTCCATTCACATTTTTGGTAGGTTGCAAAGAAACTTAAGGAATTTAAGAAAATATGAAAAAGCTCCTTTTTCCAGAATTATTATGATTAATAATATTTAAGGCTAATCTGATGTTATCAGTATGCTATTGATTCATTTAAAATAATTAGAGAAGTGTAGGAAATAATTACTTTTAATTAGTTATAAATATTTATGAAGGCTATCTTAACAGACATACTTGGGTTTTTTGCAAGTTTTAATGAAATAACAGAGACAATAAGAATGAATTAAAGAGCTACAAAATGATTTACTAGGAAATAAAAGACATGACATTGAATTATTAGTTGTATTTTAATATTTTTATTCTTTTTTTAAAAATATTATAATCTGCTTTAGTAAATATGTGAATTTCAGAGAACTGCAGTTATTAGATTCTTAGAAACATTAACAGTGGCAACAATAATAACTATATAAAGAAAAAACCCACACCAGTCTCATGCATATGAAATTATTCCTCAGGTGATTTAAATCTTTTTGCTAACAGATTTATAGAAGCATTTTCAATGAATCTTACCTTAAGCTCTTTATATTAAGATACTTTTATTTGTTGAATTATGGGAAATGTGTTCAAAGATAAATCCCCAAAGGTACAATTAGGTGAATACTATTTTTTTTTATGTACATATGCTCTACTTAGGAATAGTCTCTTAGGTCTTATTCTCCGGCTACTAGAGGTTCCCAAAAGATTGAGCAAACGAACATAGAAAACTAATTATATTTATGAATAAAAAGCAATGTTTAAGCACTGTTCCCTTTTTTCTAATGTGGTGGATGCCACTGAACTTTTCTGCATCACCCTATTAATGGCAGAAGTCCTAAGCAATTAATATCTTGTGGTTCTTCTCAAGAATCATGTATTAGGAAGTTGTTTATGGAAGGGTGAGTTTTTCCTACAAATGCCAGTTCTTCCAACCTTCCCTAGAATTAGCTTAGCACTTTTCTTAACCACTTCAGCTTATTAACTAATTTACTAATACAGTTCCAAACTCTTAATTAAATTTGTAAATAAGAATAGAAGTCATGATATTATGATCTTACTAGTCCATGTACTATGTGCTGCATCTTTTACAACTTTTCCCTCATAGCAGCAAACCATAACTCAGCCTCCAGCTGAACAACCTTATAACTTTACTTTGAGCCATTAAGCTACGTTATACATTTTTCGCTGAAACCTATCTCTTCATTTTCTGAAAACTGTCTTCTCTTGTGAAGAAATGTTTCTATTTTAATATATAGCTATACTCTTGGCAACTGCTTGGATGAGTTTCTGCAGTTTTCTTGGCAAGATTTTTGAAGTAGTTTGCAATTGCCTTTTTCTACAGCCGTGAGAGAGTGACTGATCCAAAGTCCCTGTTATTCAGTGCCTAAGGCAGGACTAGAGTCACACTGTCCTGGTTTCAAGCCCCAATGCGTTTAACTACGCTACATTAACTCTTAATATGAGTTGGTTATACCTTTTTTTAATATTTACTCTATTTGGTGAAAATTCCTTTTCATGTATACAGTATTATCTCTTTTTGATTTTTTTCTGCTTTCTACTTTTCTGTTCTTTGTGTAATATATCCCAAAGTGATACTATAATGGGTGTGTGGGGGGTGGGGGTGGGGTTGGGTAGAAGTACATTTTTGGCAATTTTTAGAATTAGCAGTTTGGAAGATCATTTTGTAAAATTTATTGTTAAGGTTTCCTGGAACATACCTTGGAATGGTTGGTCATGGCTGGTCATGGGGGGTGGAAGCATGTAGGAGTGCACTATGATGGCTTCCCTTGAGATTTAATTCGAAGAGGAAAGCTAAGCAGGTTAAAATATATGTGGTTGAATGATGAATGTGTTTCTGTGTGTCTTAAACATCTCTTGGCATCTTGTGATTGAAGAAACTACAAAATCTCATACCCCATTTAGTCAACATGAATACTTTATCACCTTTTATTTTCTTGTGATGGCAAATTAAAAGCTGTTCTTCAGCAAACAATGCAATAAAAAATAAAATTAGAGAACTGTTTTTTTAATTTTAAAAAAGTACTTTATTAAAAGTTCAAAATATTAAAGTTTTAGAAAAACTGTTTAATTAATATATATAAACTTTTTTCAAATTGATTTGGATAAAGTACACTGATTCAATATTTGGTTTATAATGATCAAAGTTGTTATAAATCAATATGTTTAATCTTCTTTATTGCTTGATCTTCACTCTTTTTCCAGGATTCGTAGTATGAGAGAGAGAGAGAGAGAGAGAGNAGAGAGAGAGAGAGAGAGAGAATAAACAACAGTTGCACATATATAATTGAATTGGATTTTTTCTATTTTATAACAGTCAATGAAATTAAAATGATTTAATATAGTCATAATGCATTCTGGTCAATAGTCAGTAAAGACTTTAACTGAATGATAATTTTAATGTATTTTTTTAAAAAAAAACACATGACTATTTATATCTAACAAATTTCTGTTTCCCATCATCATATACAAATCACCTTATTTTTAGTCTCTCTCTCTCTCTCTATCTTTGTGTTTGTGTGTGTGTTTGTGCATGTGTGGCTGTTAACATTCTGAAATAGGTGTCTATAATTGAGCTTCATAGAAAATTATTAAAAATGTGGGAGAAATTTATTAATCAGAGTGAGATATTGGAGAACATGGAAAATGTCACCAAAAATAAGACATTTAACAGCACACTGATGATTAGTTTAACAATGGACCTCTTGGGATTTTGTCCATAATGTATTCAGTTACATTGTATATCTGACAGGAGGAACATTATCAATGAGCTGCAGATTTCAGTAATAATAGCACAGATTCTAATGAATAGACAAAACTCTCCCTTTTGGCTTCACATTTTAATATAGCAACTGAATTTCATTGCTTACATTATGGTAGCAGATTAGAAACATCTGCTCATTCACCACTATGGTACTAGCAAGAATAAGTCTAACTTATTTTCCTTCAGGCTATCCTGCTTCAAGGCTTGAATAAGAAGTCTACAATCTAGCTATTACGTCCAGGTTTATACTCAGGATCTATTTATGTCAAATCTCCTATTCTTTGCAAGACTTGGTACATTTGTTTTCTTTCCTTTAACCACCTTTTTCTTTTTTCTTCTTCTAGCTCCATCGCCTATTACAACAATAAGAAAGGACCGGACTTCTAGAAATAGTGTCTCTCTGTCTTGGCAAGAACCTGAACACCCAAATGGGATCATCTTGGATTATGAAGTAAAGTACTATGAAAAGGTGAGAAGACACCACAAAAGGGACAGAACAAGTCAAATCTAGTTTGGATAAAGATAAGTAAACATGAAAGTGAAATATAGATGGTTTTTTGAAAAAGTTTTTTTATTTTTATAACAAAAACAAAGTGAAAGTGAAATATAGTTTAAATGTGTTCATGGTTCATATACTAGCTTTCCCGTAGTATGAGCAAAACATAGAATGACATTTGCACTCTAGTAATGATCATATTAAGTTATATCTGAAGTAAGCAACTTTAATATTTTACCATAATATTTTAAAGGTTATATTATCTTGATTTAAGAATACAAGCATCTAATGTTTATGTAATAAGGCTTTCTTTATCTAGAACATAAAATAAATTAGATTAGATACTGTATTTTATATTAATCAGGATTTTGTAAACTTTTGTAAGTATGCAAGACAAAAATACATCCAAAATATTCCAATGTCTTAGCTCTAGTTTTGCAGGAAAGCCAGTGACAAACAATGTTGACTTTTCCATATATCAAAAATTCCATTCCCTATTCTCACTTCCTGCTAGGAAGTAATTAACATTTGTAAAGGTCATCCTGTTGGTTTGAAATGTAAAAATTTGAAATGATTTCTAGGTAGAGTCACAAAATGAAAAATTTGGCAAGGACAAATTAAAATTTAAAATGTTATTGTCAGTTTTCTTATATAATGTAAGGATGTTTTCTTTTTCCCGCTAACCTCAACCATATATAATGAACTATGTCCAGATTATATATGTGTGTTTTTACATATAGATATAATATATGTTATACTAGATGTATGCAATATTAATAATTCAATAGTTTTACATTAGCTATTTGCAACTATAATCAGTTGCATTAACCATCATGCAAAATATAGCAGTTATACTGCATTATATTTTATTTAATGACCATGATGATTTACCTGACCGCCACAAAAATTGGTCACATGATGTCCTGTTTTTTGATCATCACAATTTATGATCATAATGGGTAAGCTCTGTGCCAGTCATAATTCAAGAACTATAAAATAAGTCTATAAAATGCAGATACATCTTATGACAAAATTAAGTAACTTATATAGCATTATTTCAACTCTAAAAAAACCTCTGTTTACTAGGTATTCCATAATATTATGCCATGTTGGAGTTGTATGGATGGTAATCTATGAATTGTAATATTCACTGTTTAGGCAGTAATACTATATATGTTAAGCTGAGGTACATACATAGAGTTGAATCATAGCTTTATAACTTTGATTAATGTCAGCTACAGCACTGAAATGTTAAAATGAATGACAGAAGCTGAATTATTCCTAGGCCCATATGTGCAGCAGTACTATCCAGAATTTTTCATCCTTTCAGTGGTAGAAAGAAAACTTAACATTTTAAGATGTTGAAACTTGGTCACAGGCAATGAAATATACATTATCTGCATACATATTACCCAGTATCTGGGTCCAGAGAGATCACAAGTGACATAATCTCTGATCTACATAATTTATAACATAAATGAAATTTTAGCAGTAATATCTAAGTGTAATGAAAGAGATAGCCAAGTTACACTATTAGCTTATCTTCAAATGCAGTAATCAGAGTAATTTAGTGCTAAAGCCGAGAGCCAAACTCAAATGATCAGGAACTCCTACATGTTTGTTCATATCTCATATTGGAAACAAGAAGCAAATTTGATCTAAGACTGTCTGCATTTCCTCTGTGCCATTCTTCTAAATGCACACCTATTCCACCAATGCTGTTGGTCCATAAGTTTCTTAACTTTTACCTTTTCATGAAAAGCCATTAGACCAGTGATGTACTTATTTTCAAAAAGGGATCCCAATTTTACAAAACATCAGACATGATTTCTTACAAAAAGCATGTAAAATGAGAAAAAAAGGAGATCTTTTTCTGCCAAGATGTAAAACAGTAGAGATCAGATTTGGAATGGAAATATCTGGAAGGATATTGGTACATATTGTTCTTCTTTTGAAGGCAAAAAAAGGTTCTGGGATTGAAATCTAACTTTCTTCTCTCAGATCTAATCATACAATGTATTTGAGGAGGTAAGATAAAAAAGATTGATTGCATTCTATTGAAAAATCTTAAAACACCAAAACAATTCTCAGAAAGGGCATCTATGATTATATCAAACACAAAATCTCTTTAGCTATTCTGGTTACAGAAGATAAAATGTACAATGAATACAATTAACTTGCACTCAGAATGCTGTTTGCACAGCTGGAATAATATGAGATGGGAACTGCTATGAAAATGAAATAAATTCATTCATTATGGCAACCAGGTTTGACTACCTGGGTTTTAATGAGGCCCATTTCTTTTTCTAAAGCAGGAACAAGAGACAAGCTACACCATTCTGAGAGCAAAAACTACGAATGTTACTATTAATGGCCTTAAGCCAGACACCACTTATGTTTTCCAAATCAGAGCCCGAACTGCTGCAGGATATGGCACCAACAGCCGCAAATTTGAGTTTGAAACCAGTCCAGACTGTAAGTATTTGGGGAAAAAAGATTTTAAATGTTTTCCTGCACAACTTCAAAATTATATGGCTGACTAATTTCATATTGTCCATAGTTCAACAAGTGTGATTTTGTATTTATGATCTGGTTTTTCTCGATAACATAAA
The DNA here is from genome assembly GCA_000516915.1 of Ophiophagus hannah. NCBI lineage: Eukaryota > Metazoa > Chordata > Lepidosauria > Squamata > Elapidae > Ophiophagus > Ophiophagus hannah. The sequence goes on along the minus strand of AZIM01002862.1, from coordinate 112,965 downwards.
TACATATATAAATATCTATTTTTGTCATTATTCTTAAAACATGTTTTGAGAAATATACCATGAAATGCTGTACTTTCTCCTGTCACATCTTATTTATTTTTCCAGAATTCAGTGAATCTTACACTAGGTAGAACTGATGCTGGACAGAAATATCAAATATCTGCAGTGTCATAATCTGGTCTTGTTGAGTGAATTTGTGAAGTCTGAACTTCTGAACTCTTTCTCTTTCTTTCTAAATATTTAAAAGCCACATGGCAGTACATTTGTTTCAGTAATTTTGCTGGAAGTAGATTCCTGTATCCTTTTCTTCCCAAAAACTGTTCAATATTGTTTTCTCATTCAGGAGAGAACTTTCACATTTAATTGCAGTTAATTAGTGAATTCATCCATCGGTTTTTTCTAATTCCAGATTTTCAAGTGGTACTTGTATATCTAACAGATTCTTACTTATATTTTTCTTATTTAATAATTTTACAGGCTCTATTGAATGAAAACATTATGGTAAAATGTAATGGTTAACTCCCTTTCCCATTTATTTCCCCAACTATTAAACACAACCTAGATATTTATACTTTACATTAAAAATTATTTTGAGCATTTATATTAATGTTTTCATCTATTATAATTTTCTTCCTAAAAAGAAACATATCCCAAATGTCTACATTTGGCCTACCCTGTAATGCAGTATAAATGGGAGATGTTCTTGATTATATTTGGTTGGACTTATATTACGGAATTAATTTTATTAATTTATTAATAAAATTAATTATTAATTTTGCAATTCCTGCATATTCTCCAATTTTCATATTTCATTCTGATAGTATCAGTGAGATTCCTCTTTTCCAATATGCCAATTTTTTCTTGTATCTGAGAGCAACTAAATAAATCATCATATTTTAGATTTATGTCTTTGAGAACATGTTTTCTGCAAAAGTACAGAAAACTCATCTTGGTTTTGATGACATTTTTTGAAGAGTGTTTATCCATTTTGTGTTGGAAACTCGAATCTGTTTTGGTTTCTTTTGTTTAAAGTGTGGTGCCCAGAACTGGACACAATACTCAAAAAGCAGTCTTACCAAAAAAAGCATCTAATCATAATTTTTAAAAACCCTATTATATCCAATGATTAAGAAAATATTCTTCTGCTAATGCAGTCTTTATGTTTTTGAGTAACCTTATCACACTACAGACTCACATTTGAGTTTCAACTAATTGCTATTTCAAGCCATTCACATTTGAAATATTTATACTTTGAACATTTGTATTTTTTTTAAATCTGCACTTTCTGTAAACTAGCTAGAATTGCTCTTTTAGTCAACAAATTAATTTTTCAGTAACCTTAGACTATGGAATAAATGTAAGAATATCCATAGATATCATTCAACTCTTTTTTAAAACAAGGAAAAGAAATATGTTCATATATTTTGTCATGTGAAATAAAAATGTGTGAATGACTGTAAAAGTAATAGAATAAAGGTAACAGCTTTGTGTTACATATAGCAGATTTTCCTTTATTTTAATATTAGTTGAATACAGATTACAATAAGTTACTTTTCATAGTAAATTAAATTTGGATAAGTTATTTTTTTAAAAATGATAATACCTTGTGCTTGAAAATGTGAATATAATCCAGTCAAGATTAACATTCTTAAGTACCTTTTATATTAGAGATTTTTTTAACATAATAATTCAAGAAATGACCAGCATAGATCCAGGTTTATTTATTTATTGTAAGAACTGAGTTAACACAAAACTTCTTTGAGCCTCATAGATGAACTACATATTTTATTAAGGAGAAATGTTCCTAGGAATTCTTATTCTGCTAATATCGTACCGATTTTGACCTTTTTAAAAAAAATACATCTAACACACACACACACACACACACACACACACACAATAATATATATAATTATCTTCATGCCTTATAGCCAAAAGTGTCATTCTCATGAAAAGATGTCTTATTTCAGTTATGAAACACCACTTCTAAGAAAATATCTTCTCAGCTATTACTATAAAGTCATTCTGAAACCTGCTTCTTTTGTTAAAGGAAGAAAGATATTTCCTTTTTTAAAAATCTGACCATTTTTAAACTTAGTAAAGCAATAGCAACTTCTTGCCTACATCGTGTCTATATGAATAAAGTTATATTTGCTTTGGTAATGCTGGTGTCTTGGAAGGAAATAATTATTTTCTGTGGTAGAAATGGATAATATTCTGAAAGTAAAACTATACTTTTAGGTTACTAAATTTGCATTCCCTAGTCACTCTGTCCTTACTTTCAAGGAGAAAGGGGAAGTGGGAAAAGAGGAATTTGAATTCTTGCATGTTGAATTAAATGGTGTTTAAAATGCCTTTTTCTGGTTCCCGTGTCCTAAAGTTAGTCCAACTTAAATTTCAGTATATCAAGGTTCCTAAGCCAGGAAACTCTGTTGTACAAATGAACCTTGCATTTCTCAGCAGTATAGCAAATCTTGCTTCTCTCTCTCTCTCTCTCTCTCTCTTTCTCTCTCCCTCCCTCTCCCTCCCTCNCTCCCTCTCTCTCTCTCCCTCTCTCTCTCTGTCTTTTCTTGGCAATTATACAATTTATTTTTATCTCTGTAAAAGATAAAAGGTCAATAGGGAGAAAAGGGGTAACAACTCTTTTCTAAGCTAAAAACAAATGATGCTGCAATACCATTTTTATCTTCGTCCAGTTACCATCAGTGTTACATTTACTGCTTTTTGTTTCAGTCCTCAATATTTTTTTCTTTTTCACTTTTAGCTTTCTCCATCTCCAGTGAGAATAGCCAGGTTGTAATGATTGCTGTTTCAGCTGCAGTAGCAATTATTCTGCTCACAATTGTGGTTTACATTTTGATTGGGAGGTTAGTTCCTCGTTCCTTTTACACATTGAATTTTATTTCTTAAAGCCTGCAGTAGAATGATAAGCACTGTCACCAAGATACTGTCAAGGATACTCAAGGATTTAATTTGGTATGCGTTTCAAGGCAAATTGATATGATTCGTACTTCCTGGACTAATGTGCAAGTTTGGCTGTGATTATCCTTTGGGTTTCATATTTCTTTGAATTTTGCTTTGCAGTTCTCAGTTCAAAATTGATACCCAAAGCATGTAAAAATGTATTTAAGATATTACAAATATATACACATATATTGAGAAAAATATTTGAAATGTATACGTTAGTACATTACAGAAATATATAAAAGAGTTTTATGAATGTACATAATGAAAAGTTGACACAATTGGAAATACAATGATCTAGTCTTTACTGCCATGTTCTGAGCCAAAAGTTATAGAGGAATACATAACATGGCCTGTTAACTCTAGCAGCCCGTGTCCTATTAAATTAGTTAAAAACAACTATTTACAGACAATTGTGCAGAAAACTAGATGAATGAAAAAATCAATATGTTACCCCTTTTATTTTTTTCTTATATTCCCATAAATTTACCTCAGCTTTGCTTTGTAGAGTTCATAGACTATAAATGTTAAGAAAATGTTTCTGAGACTTATATATTTAGAGAAAATATTTCATCCTGAAGTTGTTCATGTGTACATTTATGTTGCACATAAATTTACATACTCAGCTGTTTGTAATATGTTGCCTTTCTGATATTCTTACCTCTTACTGTTTTTAGATTCTGCGGACATAATAAATCAAAACATGGCTCTGATGAGAAGAGGCTGTATTTTGGTAATGGCCATTGTAAGTTACAAAAATTGTGCCAATTACTGATTTAATCAAATTCATATGTATTCTAAATTTACATCTTAGTAATAGTATACGGCAAAGTTTTGTAGCTATAGATATCTGGATATACAGTATTCTTTCTTCAGAAACATACAAATGAAGGGACCGATTTTCTTTATATTCAAAGTTGTTCCGTTCTGCAATAGCATCATATTTGAAAGTTGAATCATCAATAAAATCATGTTCTTTGCCAATATCTAAGCCCATTGTAACACACTTTAGAGAAAATCACAAGAAATGATACCTCTTATGTTCTAATGAACATAAGAAAATCTCTTCATTTTAATGCTATTTCTCATTTTCTTTGCTATAGGTTAAATATAGGGATCAGTTCATCCCAGCACAGCAGTAGTTCACTTTGGGGACATGAATTATAAGTTGGTACCACTTACCAAAGTAGGCAAATCTATTTTTTAATTCTTCCTTGAGATACAATTGGTATAAATATCCTATTCTTGTCTCAAAGTTGTTTTTCTCTAAGAAAGAAAAAGACCAGATGACTGCAAAGAAATAATGTCCTTCCAAATGCCCCCCATCCTGTCAGAACTAATCCTTCCATCACCCGGACAATCCTGCCAGAAGCTTCTTGGGTGAGAAGCAAAACATCTTCCTCGGGGAAAAAAACGCCCAGTTCAGTTTGTCTTTTGAAAAAGCACCTTTGAGACAACTATTTATTACCTGGATGATTAAGAAGCTCCACAGAGATATATCCAATTCTTTTTTTAAATCAACTCTCAAAATTATTTTTCAGTAGTACCAAAAGAGTTTTGTTGAGAGAGAACCAACCTTCGGTTTAGTAATATTTGTAAGATCATGAGTTTTAGAATCAAGAAAAATATATTGCTTATAGAACAATATAATAATTCATTCACTATTACTCTCTGCTAACTTCTTAAACTATTTCTGACATTTTTGAAAATTGAGCAGATTTGTTCACTTGGCACTATGCAATGTTTATTGATACTTCCAATAGTAAATTATAATAAAGTATTGATTCATATATATGTGTTAATGTTAGGACTATGTCTTTAGATGAACCTATACTTATTACTGTATGAAAAAATCTCCTTTTTGAACTGCTGATAGTAACTGATCCAAATAGACCTGCTACAATAAAGGACATAAGGGTGTGGGTGGAAAAGAGGATATTTCTATGTATGATTTGAAGTTTTTCTGCACACCTTTTGTGTTGAATTAGGACTAAAGTCATTTAAATCAGAAGTAATGCTTGTAAAGAAATATGATTGGTATTTCCTTATAAGAGCAAATGGCTGAGAACAAGGGAATCTGCTTCTATATAATTACCTTTTTTTAACTTAAGGAACTTCTCATTTATCAATGCAACATATATTTCGTATATTATACATTTTATTTGGTACACTTTTATTCCTAATCAAGTCACAAAAAGGAAGTAGAAGTGCTTAAAATATGATTGTCTGCAAGCAAGATTCCTTTTGTGTATTGAAGTTTATTTGTCATTCTTACAATTAAAGGCTACACCTAAATACAATTGTTAAAGTGACTGAAACTTCAAATTGTTCATATCTGGAGTCTTTACAATAAAGTATGCTTTCTTTAATGCAGACATGCAGGCTATGATATGCAGATATTTAAGACAGCACAATAATGAATAGCAAACTGGGCTTAAGCTACCCACTTAATAAAACGAGCTTCATGTCACAAATCTTAATTATTCATATTCAGTTAGATTTCAAAACTGATAGTACATTTTAAAAATCTTCATAACAAAATGTAATGAGATTAAAAATCCTCTTTTTTGCTGAAAAACAAATTATTTTAACAGTATTTTTATTTTGTTTTGCTATATTTCTTAAGTGTTGATTCTCTCTCTCTCTCTCTCTCTCTNNCTCTCTCTCTCTCTCTCTCTGTGCGTGTGCATGTGCATGTGCACAAACATACATGGAACAATTTATGGTTTACTAACAAAGTTTGTTTCTTGCCAGGATGGAAAACTTGTTTCTAAAAAGATAAATTCTGGTGGTTTCATAATGTCTGGAAGCCAAACTGGAAAATATGTCCCATTAATGTTACATGAATCATCATGGCTAGCTTTAAACTATTAAGTGATGATAGAAATGCAGTCAGAAAAATACTCATAGGTGGTCGTCTTTCATTCTACTAAAATAAATTCCAGGGCAAACATCTGACATTTGAAACAAGCTTCTGAATCAAGCACTGAGGAGTTCTGGTTTTATTTAAAACCTTTACAAATCTTCTGCTTCCTTTTCATGACTTCATAACATTAAACATTTTGCTGTTAAAAACTTAACACTCCAAACAGTTCAGCTGTGACATGTTTTATTAGAGTGCATATCATCAAAGTTGTATAAAATCTTTTTTTCCCCCTACTGAGACCTCCAAACATAATTTGTTCTTCCTAAGTTTGCATGAGGAGACTGTAAACTCAACAGTATGGGACATATTTTGGAGTTCCTTGGCACGTGAAGTGCATGTAAATACAGCAAACAATATTCTTCTGGATTAATTGCAACAGTATAAAACAAAATCTGTGTCTGGAATAAATTTTTTCCACATTGGCCCATAAATTCCTGACTTACTCCAGTCTGATTCTGAATTGCTAAGAGGGGAAAAGCCTCAGCTGTTAACAGTTCCCGGTAGTCTTATTTCCTCTTTCATAATATCAAAATATAATTTTCCTCCTTAAATTCATCTGTTTGTCCTTCATAGGCCAAGTCTTATTAACTTTTTCATTTCTCATGGGACAATTCATATGGTTAAAATAGAATTGATCCTGCTCTCATAAAAATAGTGATAAAGTTCTGCAACTCTATATATGTGCATGTGTATATTTTCTGCTGCAAGACAGTAATATAAGAACATAACACTTCTGAGCTCTGACAAAAATCTTTCCAAATTTTGTAATTGTGGAAGGTTACTTTGTTTTAAGGGGAAGGAAGGATATGTAACAGAACCAGCATGAATGGCAGGGAATGCTTTTGAGACTTAAACAGTCTGGCAAGATGTGCGCATGGGTTTTAATTGTTGCTGTTTTTCAGAAAGTTGTGCTGTAATGTTTCCTTTAACAGACTTCAGTCTTATAGAAAACAATGCATGCCATTTTAGGCAAAGCACTGTCTCTCTGTTCTGAATGGTTTCCTTAAATTGTATTGGAGGCAATTAGCATCAGAACAAAGGAAATAAGTATTTGTAATGTGCTTAAAGTCTTACAGCAGCTGGTTTGGTACATTAGGCAAGAGCAGATAAAGAGTTCTGATGTGAATCAGATTGAAGAAATATTCAATTTGGCAATCTGCTTGCCACACTTAGGTGCTTCCCTAAAGAGCTTCCATAATGTTTTCTTCTCTATCAAATATCATTAGGTTGATAAGAGTCCTCTACAAATTCACCTAACACCTCTATAAAGAAATTTGGGTTATTAGCCATATATTGTGAGGGTCATCATTGTAGCTTTATGCAGGACATATCACATGTCTAATTATTTACCTCAACATGGCTAGCTAAAACTGTGTAAAACAGTTTGCAGTTGACCATGTATGCAGACTTTCTATATAGAGTGAATCAAATTTGTCAAATCTTGGAAGTCTTGCTATGTCTTGGGAGCCTAATAATATTTGAACAGAAATTTTGCCTGGCTTGAATGTGTTCCCCAATCCACACGTTGGCTGACACTGAATTCTAACATTACCAGAAAAGGAATTTCCACTTCTCTGTCTAGTTCCTCTACTTCTATTATGCCTCTTTTTAAAACAGACAGTAGACAGGATGCAAGACCTTCTGTAATTATATTTAAACATTAAATAAAACACAGTGGTGAAGAATGATTTAGAGCAGTAGAAGAGGGTGAGAAGATTTTAAAATGATTGTTATTCCACTTCAAATCTGAACACATATAAAAAGCATATGTCTAATTTTCAATGAATGGATTTTCCAAAGTTCCAAAGCATTGCCACCGAGATAGCAACCAACCTTTGAAGTCAATTCCTATCAGGCCTAGCACAACAATAACATCAAGCAACCCAGTCAAAGTTCAGGTCTTTATTTTCTTACATTAAGTAGACAGAAGCTTGTCAGACTAAACCTTTACTATTCCCATCCCAAGGGATATATCCTGGAAGACTCTAGGGCAGGGGTGTCAAATTCAAGGTCCATGGGCCAGATCCAGCCAATGGGGTGCTTAGATCTGGCTCGTGGGGCTACCCTGGAAACAGCAAAGGACCGGCCAATGGTGCCTCTGCCAGCAAGTGTGTGGCCCTTGCGAGCTCTGTTTTTGCTGGCAGAGAATTGCAGGAGGCTGTCGCAACCAGAAACAGAGCTCAGGATCCTGTTTTCTCTGGCAGAACGTTCGGGCCACCCCTGGTGCCCCCAAATGAATGACATTGAGCTGGCCACAGCCACCCTGGCCACACTCCCAGCCACACTCCCAGTCCCCCCAAGGTCAAACACAACCCTGATGCGCCCCCTCAATGAAATCAAGTTTGACACCCCGACCTAGGGAATGGCTATCCTAATTCTGTTTGTCTGTCTCCTATCCAGCTTTAGGCTATGTGGTTTCTTGCCTGGCTCCTCACAGAAATGCACTCTTGTCTTTCCTATCACTTCACCATAGCCCGTCACACTACCTCCCCTTTGTAGGAACAATCCATCACAATGACTAAATTCTTTATGAAACCCTAAATAGAACATCTCAAAAACTGTAATATTTCTGGGCAGGACATAGGAGCAAGCAGTTAGCAAAGAAGGCCTAAATAAGGTTAATCTAGTTACAGGGCTCAAGAACAGATTTCTCCAACTTCTCCAGCTTTTATGGGAAAAGAGGGGATGGTTCTGCATGAGCAGTGACAAGCATGCATGCACACAGCTGCATTTGCACACATGGTCACTTGCCTTTTCCATGGCCCAGTTGCAAACAGCTCATGGCCCACTCTTAGGCCATGGCTCAGGCGTTAGGGACCCCTGCTCTAGAATATACATGAGAGCATAAGATTGTATATTGTGGGGTTTTTTAAATTCTTAAATGCCACTCAGAATTACCTGTGTGAAATGAGATAAAATCATATAAATTAATAAATTAAACAGATAATCTTTATTTTTAGCTCCGGGAATGCCTTTCTTCCTTAGTGGGGCAGCTAACATTACTAAACATGGGAAAATATTTTGATAAATTTAGTAAGTAATGCTGTTGATATTATGGTATCATCTACTCCAAAGTGCATGATTAAAGCTGTAAAAGGAGAAAAGATTATTGGACTATTTTTCCAGTGGAAAAATATAAATATTTTGGAATATAAAGAAAATGGTCAAATTATAGTCCCTTATAGTTGTTTACTGTTGAAATAAATTATTACTTGTCCTAAAAAGTGGTGTTCTGTAAAAAGTACAATTTTTCCAGAAGAATTTCTTTCAACTACTTTGTGCATGTTCTCTTATGGAATCATTAACTTTTTGTGTTTGTGATTATTTGTCCATATATCTTCTTGTTGTTGTTGTTTTACACAGTGAAGCTTCCAGGACTCAGAACATATGTGGATCCACATACATACGAAGATCCCAATCTGGCTGTTCATGAATTTGCCAGAGAACTGGAGGCTTCTAGCATAGCTATTGATAAAGTCGTTGGGGCAGGTAAAAATATTAATAATGAGAATCACTATGTCATATCATTCTAATTATTATTGCAAACTTTTCAGATGTAGTCACTTTGTTCAATAAAATTTCTTGTGTAACTAATCATTAAAGAACTTTGATCTTTCATTCTGTGTTTAGAACATCATACAGTCTGACAGAGCTAATGCCTTTTTCAGTCTAGGTAACATATCATTCAGCTTTGCATTATAGCTCTGACTTGAAACATAATATCTGTGAATTCATTTCAAGTATTGTGTTAGTACACAAAAAGTAAAAACAGTAATGTTGGCTTGTCTTTCAGGGAAAAACATCTCCAAATTCCACAACTGATCAAGCGTTGTTAGGACTACAATATTACAAACTAATGTGCTAAGTTTGAATGTTAATCTTTATGAGGCTAGGTGATACCAAACTAGGGGATGAGAATTACTGTAAAGACATAAAATTTCTACACTTAAGGATATAATTTAGTCATACACAGTTGTGGAATTAAGACATTAATTCCTCCTATGTACTATAAATATGGAGTTCAGTTAGAATTCCAGGACAGAAAAAAAAACTAACCTATATTAGAAAATGCGGAATCCAGCTGTTTCCAATCTATCCCTTGCCAAGGACAAATCATATATTTTGCATTTGCTTCTGAATTTAATGCAATGTCCTTTGCAGATTACAAGATTTCAAATCATATGTATTGAAGATAATATTTAGCACCATAGGCTGCAATCGTGACTCCAATGTAAAAGTGGATCAGTAAAACTGGCACACATTCAGAATAGAAGGGGAAATAGAAATTCCATAAATCTGGAATTAAACTTCTGGTTTTCATTTAGTTATCTTGCATATATTGGGGATTGTGAAAACAAGTTTTTGCTATGAAAAAGTGATATATTAAAAAGTTTTTAGAAATGTTTAATTATCAAAGTATTAACTATTAAAGGGTTACATTTATTTTAGATTTTAATGTCTTGCTCCAGAAGATGCTGTTTTCTTTAGCATCTTCAGTTCAACCACAAGTTTCCTTTTGCTGTTGTAAATTTGAACAGACAAAAAAGGGAATTAAGTATATTTAGGAGGAAGTATAAGGTGACGTTCCTCTGCATGTCTTGGGGGCTTTTTTTTAATTTCTCATGTATAGTCTAAGATATTGAATTTGTATAATTCTCTGCTAAAGATTGTGAGTGATATTGACTGAATCTGTTCAATATATTCAGTCCAATAACTGGGATGAGTTTTCTGATTGGGTTTGGAAAACTCCAAAAGTTTTCAAATCAAAAGACACTTATGCTTTCTAACAGTTACAGTATTTATTTAATGATAAATGCTATACCATTTCATTTTAATGTCTTTTATTTTGTTCCCAAGATTTTAAGATAAATTAAATTGGCTAATGCATTCTGCTTTTTATTAATTTATTAATATTCAAACACATATACTTTTAAATTGTTTTATGACTTAGATATTTTTAATATAACCCATTAATAGGGACACCATTTATATGCTAGGTAATTCATGATATATTTAAATAACCCTTTTAGGTCACCCTTCTGCTACACCCTAGTTTGTCTAGCTGGAGCATTCTTAGCACTTTTGTCAAGGATTTCTTCCTTCAGCCCAGTTGTATAGCTTTTTTTTTTAAAAAAAAAATCTGCTTGGCCAGAGGCAGAATTACAGAATTCAGCAAACTGTATCCCAATTCTGAAGGGAGTAGCTGTGCAACTTTGCAATTTTGTACAAAAATGGGGAATGATTTTAATGAGAAGTCACTTTTCAACCAACAGATCTCTAGATAATCTGAAAGGGGGGGGAAGCTGAGCAGAAAAACGGGGACATATAAAGAACAAAGCAATGCAAAAAGAACTCATACATAATTCTGCGTTAAATCAGTGTAATTGAACTGTGGAAGTTTATGTCAGAAAGAATGATTTAAGGGAAAGCATTTTGATGTGGATGTTGTGAGGCAGGCCTGTCTCTGCTCTTCTCTAAGTTTTCTAAAAAGCAATATTCTCACAGTTGAGAATGAGAGATTCATGAAGGCTTCCTTGAATGAATTTTACTTCCTTATTTCCTGAGTTATCTAGCCTAGCATTGATAGATTATCCTGTTCTCACTAATGAAGGTTTCAGCACAAAAGATTTCAGCTCATGTAAGGCATTTGTCTTACTGGAACAGGGAAAAAAATGTCAAGAAGGACTCTGCTGAACAAGGATTTGATTTAGAACATTCTTAACTGGGAAGAAAAAACAATTACGTCTACTATTACCCCATGTTCAAATTGTCACCAAAATGGAAGTGATTGAGACAGGAAGCACCTAAATTGATAGAAACATCCCAGATCTTCTCAGTAGATTGAAATAATGTAATATACCACATGATTTATCTGTATGCATCTATAACCTTCTATTCCCATACAGTTCAGATTGAAACCAGACAAATTGCTCCTAGACAGGCTTGTAATATGAACCAAATTTTAAAAATTTTAAAGAAAGTTCTCTAGTGTTCCTGCTTGGACAGCAGGGTCATAGATCCTTATCTTTCCCTAAAACACAGGATGGGGAAAGTCTGACCTTTTAAATTTTTTATAGATCATAACAGCTCACTGGATCTATGACAGATATCTGAGACTAAGAGGCTATGTATTCATCTGATTGCAGATCATCAGTCACTTCCCATTTGCTTGCTTCCTTTTCTATCCTCAGAACACCTATGGTTTAATAGAGTGTAAATGCATAAAGTCTCAGCAGGTGGCAGCATCTGGCTGACCTTTTTGATGCTCAGCAGATAAGCAAGGTTAGACCTGGTTCAAATGAGTTAAATGATCTCTGGAGAATATCAGGCTGCAAACAATTTAAAAAGAAGTCAGTGGCAAACATTTCTCCACTGTTGCCAAGACAGCTGTCTGGTTATGTCATGTAATCACTAGAATCAGGCATAAGTTGGCAGCATGTTTGCCTTTTTATATCCATACTGCAATATGTGAGTTCACATGCTGAATTCCCATATTTTGTTAATCACATTAATCACATAATTTAAAATAAAACTTTAAATATGTATGCCATATTCTAATGAAGTACTTTAAAGCAGGGAGCACTGTTGATAGAACAGTACTGAACTGAAAGTGCCTCAAATGGAAACTGTTAACAATATTACATTCCTAATAATACTTGTGATAATGAAGTATTTGTTTATTTATGTTTAGTGTATTGTAGATGAAATTACATTACAAGAAATGACATGATTGCAAGAATTAGAGTCAAGACTTTTTTTTAATAAAAAGTAAACAGTGAATTACAAATGAACCTAACATAATTACTAAAATATTGCAACCTGTAATTGAATATACTAGTGGAATTATTTACTAAGCATTTACCAAAACCAAGCCCTGAGTCTTGTCTTAAACATAAACAAAACAAAAATATTAAATTACATTTATGGTACCTATGTATTTTTGTAACCAGAATCTATGATTTTCAGTAAATACCATCAAGTTATACACCTAATGTAATAGGTAAAAGACCATTATTTAGGTACAATTAAAACATTGTAATTATTAATTTTTTAATAAATACAAATTATATTTAATCCTTTTACTTACCCATTTTTCTGCCATGACCCTATCCATCTGTGGGTACATTCTTACATAGAGATCAACATTTATGTAAGTGATCTAATAATTTATGTCATAGTTGTTATATAACCAAACAATCATGTTTTGGTTTGCTTTATATTTTGTGAAAAATATGAGAAAGACAGAAAAAGAGACACACACATCCTATTCAAAGGCAACAGATGTTTGGTTAGAAAATGATGTATTTAGTGCTGTGCTACTAGAATTAAAAAAGGGGTGTGTGAAATACTCTTATATGGGAACAATATTATTCTCCATATTCAAACAAATTCCCAACCAAAAATGATAATAGAACTTGAATGCCTCTCAGATTTCAGAAAGCTTTAAGCATGTACAAGGCTTCTGAAAAAAAAAGACTGGGCTTTATGAAAGATCAAGAAAAGTAGCCTTGAACTGCATGTTTACTCATTAATATAATTTATTACATACCAGTATGAGGAGAACATCTTCAGGGAAAAGAAAGCCCCCTTGTTAAACATCAAGCTTCAAAATGACTGTTGTTTTTACTGTGCTATTTTGTATCAATAATAGCTAAATTTGTGCAGACTATAAATAAAAGTGCTCTGACTATAACACAGTGATAGGTATATAGTGATAACAGTTTAGGTGTCAAAGGCGTTAAAACCTTAATATAAATAGCTAGGAGAGTCTTAAAAATATAGCACCAAGCTTGCACATAATTTGTTCCAAGTACATGATCGTTTTGGTTACTTTTTTTTTTTTTTGCTTAAACCTGTATAATATTAGTTTCAATTTCAATTCTAAGTAAGTTCTTCTAAATTAATGACATTTACCCAATTTTCATATTTGAATATTGACTTTAGAAGAGTATACTAGGAGATTTGATTTCATGTAGGGTCAATACTAGTAAATTTTGTTGTTATTGCTTTTATGGTCTCTTGAATGCATTATATTATCTCTTGTATCTTCAGTTAAAAAACAAGTCTTCCCAGGACACTTTAAACAAAATGATTATTTTTAATTTACCATCATGCACAAACATTTTTACAAGCACGTCACAACATTTTTGTTTTGTCTGATTATGTTGTTGAACATCATTGTTCACTGACAGAAGAATTTCATAAAACTTTGTATGTTTAAGTCTTGATTAAAATAGATGTTTGAAACATCTGTTTTTACTCTGCTGCAATATTGCAACTAACCTCTAAAGTAGAGATTTGACATTCCATTAGGTCCATAAAATACATACTGTATCTCAAGAAATAGAAATATTTCAGGCAGATTCCAGAATTGGACATCTGGACTATGTGCAATATTCCAGAAAAGTAAAAAGCCACAGAGTATACAATGTAGACTGAAAGTGTAGGTTTCTGAGCCAGTTAATCTGTCATGATCTCTAGCTAGAAATTCAAAACTTTTCTGTTTGCATTTACTGACAGGTGAATTTGGAGAAGTATGTAGTGGCCGCCTAAAACTTCCTTCCAAAAAGGAAATATCAGTTGCAATAAAAAGCCTGAAGGTTGGTTACACAGAGAAACAAAGAAGAGATTTCCTTGGAGAAGCAAGCATCATGGGACAATTTGATCATCCCAATATAATCCGGTTAGAAGGCGTGGTCACCAAAAGTAAGTTAACTGCTGAAATAAACAATATTAGCAGAAAACTTTTGAAAGATCTGCTTGAAAGAAAAGTTGCTGAGACCTATTTTCATTGGGTATCTGAATTTAAAGGAAAATATCCCCCTTCTTTTCTTTTGATGGTTGCTAGTATGGATGGAAAGGGCAATTTGACTACAGTTACTATCCAGCTCACAATTTTAAACTTCTTTGCAATCAGTGTTATTTCCAGGGGTAGGATGCTACTGGTTCTGTCCGGTTCTGTAGAACCAGTAGCTCTGAAGA
>AZIM01002862.1:87819-97834 GCA_000516915.1 Ophiophagus hannah | reverse complement strand
CAAGCTGATGACGATTTACAGGCGCGCGCACAGCATGCAGGCAAGCACATCGTAAATCACCGAACCTCGTAAATCACCGAGCCGGTAGTTAACCCTGTCGGATCCCACCCCTGGTTATTTCATTAAAAATATCTGAACTGCTCAGCCAATTTGCATGTCAATTTGCATATAATATTCCCAAACTACTTAGCTGTATTTTGCTTTTTAGATTTTTGTCCCACCTTTATTACTTTGTAAACATACATATTACTCCTCTTGTCTTTTACTCACAACAATTCTGTGAGATGGGTTGAGCTAAGAGAAAGTGACTTGCCCAAAGTCATTGAGCCAGATTTGAAGCTTAAGGCTGGACTAGAAAGAACTCAGTCTCTTGGTTTCTAGCCCAGTGCCTTAGTCACTAGAACCATTAGCTTCTGTTACCCATAGAATAATTGCTACATTTTTCCTCTTCTTTTTTTAAAAAATATTTGCATTTAGAGCAGGGCTGTCAAACTTGTGACCCACGGCCGGATGCGTCATGCACTGGCCATGCCCACACTCGGTTTAGCGAAGGGGAAAAATATGTTACATGATGAAGCCATGACGACATGAGTTTGACACTTGTGCATTAGAGTGTCTTGTATCCATTTCCAAATTAGCTGCCCCTCTTTTATTTTTGATTTTTGTAACACTTAAGCTACAATGAAATCTGCAAATAAGTCAGCCTTTTTAAAAATGCCATTATTGTCAGTGGAAACTTTTTAAAACCATGACATATATGTTAGGCTTTAATTTTAATCTGAGCAGTCTCTCAACACTCAGAATTTTACATATATTTTAAAACAGAAGGATAATACATGCTATTCCTTTACGGTGTCATGTAATTTAACTAAAATGCTTGCAATTAGTTGTGGGCAATGCAGCATATAGTTTCAGCTATAAATATGTTGGCATTGTTCCTAGAATTCTTATACTTAACAGCAGCTCCTGAATAGTACAATATCTGCTAGTATTACAAAATGGAAATACTGTAATATCCAAAGAAGTATGGTGCCTTTTTCAATGTTGTAACTTAAATTTATACTGAAATACAATTTTAGAAAATGAAGAATACTGCTATGAATCCATTATAGATTTTTAAATATTATAATGTGCACTGTACACCCTCCTGTGGTAATAAAGATGATAATGCTTTACAGTTGTCATTCAGTATTAGAAAGTACTGGATTCTGCTTTGACATTGATTGCTCTTAAACAGCTGCAGGCATTCTGGCTAGACTTGAAAAATCATACTGTGTATTACCTCACGGTGTCAGCATCTGGCAAATATTTGAAGAGCTCTATTCAGGAAGCAAACAAAAAAAAACTAATAATTGAACTTTGTAATACTTTAATTTTGTACTTAGCATTTATTTAAACAGCAGTAATAGCTGAAAGCATACATGTAGCAAATATGAACTTCCAACTGATAACTTGCCAAGAATTTTGTTGATTAGTACATTGATAAAATTACATTTCTTATTGATAATATTGCCACAAAAATAATATTTTGGGAAAACAAACTGAATATTTAAAATATGTAAAAGTTCAATTAAATTACTAGAATTATATCAATTATCTACTCAGATGGTGTTCATTACAAACCCAAAGAATAATTTTTATATCTGGAACTCTTCACTTTTTTGGAAAATCTCCATCAATGTACAAGAAGAAAATATACTCTTGTTAATTGAACTATTTGTTCCCTTATGACTCATTGAGACCCATTCTATTTCTTCCATTTCTCATATCCTTATGTTTATATCCACCTTAGCCCCAGGCCTCTTTCTTTTCACCCACAGCTAATATATATATATTGTTATAAACTTTATTTCAGTATCTTTAGCACCCTCACTATTTATCTCTTTTTTGTAGTAATATATAGCTTCTCCTTACTGGTTCAGTACCTCTTCTCTAAATATCTTCTTTCTTTAAATGCATTATAGCAGTGGTCCCCAACACTAAGCCATGGCCTTGACTAGGTGGTGACATACTTAAAAATGGGCCGCATGAGTGACTGGTTGGAGTGCACGTGCCCACAGCTCAAGTTGTGCAAGCAGCAGGCCAGTGGGCACTCTTGCACATGTACACTGATCTCCCTGTCACACAGGTTGAGATGTGCGCATTCATGTTGGCATGCCAATTGTGAAAAAACTGTGGGCATATGTGTACCATTGGCTCGGCACTCACAGGACCCAGTTTCCCTCTGTCCCATAGCTGGACCGCCAAGCCATAAACGTTGGGGACTGTTGCATTATAGTATTCATACATAATGTATACACAATCCTTCAATGATGTGAAAGTGACACATTTTTCAGAGGCTCTTTGCTTGTGCATAGAACTTTCAGCTATATATATAGAAAAATGATCATGATCTCAGACCATAAAACTTTGGGACCTGGCTGTCAGAGTCTCTCCAAATTTGCCATTAAAATATTATTAAAAGAATAAGAAAATGAACTTCTTAGATATATGATGTAGGATCATACAGAAATCCTCATCATGTATTTTAATTTAGTTTCAGCATACTGTATTTGTTTCCATCCTGTTTTGGATGTACCAGTCCTTACTTAACATTCTAGTGAAAGGCCAAATGCAGGACTCACTCCAAAAAAAAAGTTGTAAGTCCCTCAGGTGTACTTTTCAATACAACCAATCAGTGGGCAATGGTGTGTATCCTGTTCCTCCAGATCATGTTATTCTATATAAGTAGTTCTTTTCTGTCAAATATTTTTCTTGCTGCTTTCTCTCATCAGTGTGTTTCCCAAGTTCTTATTTCTTAATCTGTTCTCTCTTCCTTAAGAGGTAATTCTTATGGTCTCTCCCTAATTTAGTTTTCTTAAAAATCCTTGCACTTCTCAGATAAATTTCTAAACCATAGCTCCTTGTCTACTCACAAAACTTGTGAAGATTTTTTTGAGGGGGGATAATTTATTGGTGATTAATCTATTGTGTTAGCATTTATAGTCACAAGCATGCCATCACTGTAGATCAGCCTAATAAATATCAGGTACATTTTACAGGTGTTTGTTAGAGGTGAAAAAGTGAAAATAAGAAAATACTCTATATTATTTTTTGCTTTCAAATTATTTTTGCTAAAAATGTTTTGAATTATTACTACGTTTTTAAAAGTCGAGTATATTTTTCTTTCTGTATTGATACATTATAATGAAAAATCTTCCAGTGCTTTTGATTTATATTTTACTGGTAATTATGTAATCCTTAAAGTTTGGTTGGAATTATTTCAAAGAAATAGAGGAAGTTTGTAGATTATCCATGGGTGTTCTTTTTGAAAGGAATGTGCCAACCATACCTTCCTATATGATACATATGATTAATTGGCATTGGGATTTTCTGTGGCAAACCAAATTTTGATGGATAGCCTTTACAAATAAGCTATTCATGCTGATTGCACATTATGGGATAATTCTTAACAACTTTCATGGCTGTCATCTGTAGGAAACTCTTAGTTGGAACATTGGCACATACACTGTTCAGCAGCTGTGTGGCTTACTGCTCACTAGAGATATGATAAGCTACACAGGCTAAAGAAGAGTTCAGTCTATTTTTCCAATGCTGAATTATTCCCCTGTTTCATATTTGTTTCTATGCTAGTCTCCAATGTTAGTCTCCAAGGTGCTTTACAGACAGCACTTCTAATAGCCAACACACATGTTCTGTTTAGTTTAGTAATAATTTACAGCAGGTTTTAGCATGGTAGTATAATAAAATTTAGAAACACTGCTGAAACAAGTTGTTATCGTATAAATGGATACATTTTGATAAATGAACATAACATGTTTCTCTAAAAATAAGTTGGGTTACCTTAGAACATGTGTTTCTGGTTGCTTGTTCGTTTTCAGCTTAACTATGTGAAAACCTGCTCAGATAGGATAAATATAAAGAAAATGTGCACTTAATATTTTTAAATGCTTTTCATTATTTTATTAATTTATATTTTGGGTATTCTTATTGCATTGTGTCAATGTATTTTTACATGATTTTATCAAAAAAAGTACTATACTAAAAAAATATCAGTTGTATTTTAATTATTTGTTTAAATTATTATGAGTATTTTAAAGTTTTTTTAAACATATTAAGAAATGTGAGAGTTGTCACATATTCTTTTTTTCTCCAAAAATATTCGTAATTTTATCCAAAGAAAATTGAGATGGAATACAGAAATATGTGGGTGAAATGATTTTAAAACATGCACAATTTCCCAATTGTGCTAAACTCTTTCCTGGCTGAGGTATAAAGACTGTGTTTCTGTGATAAAATTAAAATTAATTAATTAAATTAACTAATTAAAAATAAAATTAATTAAAATTAAATTAGTGGTTTAACTTTATCAATCCAGATGTATAGAGTCATTTAAAAATGTTTCCACTGAAAGAAAAGCATACTGCAAAAGCAGTCTATAATTTCAGCACCTGTTTTCAGATGAAATGCAATTATTAATAAATTAAGTCAATACCTTACTAACTCAGGTGTTTTTATTGACAATGTATTGAAAGTGGTGAATAAGAGAAACCTTATCCCAAATGGGCTAAAGTAGTTGCTAAGTGGATTATGCTGTACGTTTGTTGGGAGGGAGGAAGTTGGTTCCCAGGCCATAACTTATGTCAGACTTGACTAGAAACATTTGAGTTATGGTCTGTTGTAAAGATTCATTGGAGCATAATCATGGCAGTGTTTCTTCACAAAAGGCCACATGAAAGAACTGTGTTCAGTTGTCATTAAGCAGTGAAAAGACTGTTAGAATAGAGGATGTGAAATGCTATTCCTAAACTACTTAGTACTTGGGATAATTAAACATAGCACATTTGCCATTGGCTAATTAGTCATCGTGGAACATGATGGCACTCTGCTATGGTAATCTTTTGTCCTTACATATCCAGAACCTTAGTTTTCTTTTGCCAACAATAGAAATAATGTCCTATATATTAGAGCCTAAGGCACTAGTATTTATAAAATAGATAGATGCTGATTTTTTTTCTAAATTGAAGATTTGAGAATCAAATAAACAAAAGGAAATTTAGGAAGAAATACTTGATATAAGGCTTCAGTTTGTACACCCTTTTAAAAGTTTTGTTGTTTTTAACAATTTGTAAGTTTGTTTCTGCATCAAATGCAGAACTGATAATCCAAATGTATCTTTGTATGCAATTCCATGGTACATAGTGAATAGTTTAGAGTAATTTACAGCAGGTTTTAGAGTAGGGGATGTCAACCTTGTGGCCCACAGGCTGGATGCGTCACATGCTGGTCGCGCCCCTGTCCAGTTTAGCAAAAGGGGAAAAAGTCACAATAAGTATATGATGCTGCCGTGATGCCGCGAGTTTGACACCCATGGTTTTAGAGCAAGGGTCCCCAATGCCCAGGCCTGTTAGGAACCAGACCACACAGCTGGAGGTAAAAAGCAGGCGAGCAAATGGAAACAAAACCATGGTCCATGGAAAAATTATCTTCCACAAAATTGGTCCCTGGTGCCATAAAGTTTGGAGACTGCTGGTTTAGAGCTAATATTTATATTATTTTCTGCATTCTTTTTATAGAAAAAAACATACATATAAATAGTACATGTGTATTTATGATTTTCTTAATATACCTATTATATGTAGGAATAAAATTTAGAAAAATAGAAGCTTGGGTCCTTAAATTGTGATTAAGTTCATTCTGGATTGCATATACGTTTAGATGGAAATTTCTACTTAATTACTATACCTAAAAACCTAGAATGTTTATGCTATGATATTATTGTAGATATTACAATATTTCATCCATTTAAATTACCTCATTTTTAATATTTTAATTATCTATGTATATAATATATATAAATAAATGATTGCTTCCAATAAATCTATTTATAATTATGGTTTTGCTTTACTTATGAACTAATATTATAATGTAAACTGATTTTTCAATTACCATACTAAATAAAGGTAAAAAATAAGCAGTAGCTAAATAAATAAATATATATATTTATCTATCTGATAACTAAATATAAACTTAGTGTAATAAAATGTGGACTCTTTGTGTAGAGACCTCATCTTCATGTTAACATCATTTCTATTACTGTAAATGTGACATAATAATAAATGCAGAGAAAATATATGCAATTTTCAAGATATATAGAAATGGAATGTTGAACTTGCATATACGTGCCTACTATATCCAACACTTGCAGTTTTGGAATACTGTGGAATATTTTAGTACGTTTCTCATATTTTGCAGAATTTTTCAATTTTGACTTTTTTATATAGCCATTGTTATACAGTTAATTGCTTTGTTTAATACATTTTTCAGGTAAACCAGTCATGATTGTTACTGAATATATGGAAAATGGTTCTTTAGATAGCTTTCTCAGGGTAAGTGACTTGTTGATATCATCCTATAATTATCTTAATTTATTATCTTAAAAAAATATCTTCCACTATCTTAAAGAAATAAATATCTAGATGAATGGTACCTCAATTATTTTGAAATGTTATTATTTTTTATGAAAAGAGTGATAAAAATCCAGCATCATTGTCTACAAAGCAATAGAACAAGTCAAGTAAGATCTAAGTCTACTCTTTTCTAAGCATTATTCAAGTGTCTTTGCATATATCAGAATGTATGCATAGTTGTAGTATCAATAGCATGATGACACTTTTAGGCATTCATTCATTCATCCATTTCTGTGAACTATCCCAACATGAAGTTTTATTCACAACTACAGCTTTTAGAAGAACGGTAATTTACATCGTAATTTTGTATAAGACCATTATATTTATTTCATGCAGTGTTGGTTTAATATCAGAATCGCTAAGATTTAAATTAAGATTTCATTTTAGATGAAATTCATATTGCTTGACATAAAATATATGTAGCTTGGGTCATAATTTCCATTTTAATTCTAGAATAAATTCCGCATGCAAATATCTGGAAAGAGTGGATGCTCTGTATATTGTTACATTCATAGAACACTCTTAATCTAGTTACTTGAGAGCATTTACTTTATAGATTTACACAATATATTGTATCCAGATGACTATGGTTTACCCAGCAGGTAAACTACAAAAACAAATGAAATGTTATCAATATTAATTTTAACATGTTCTGCCACTTCAACTGCTATATTGATAATGGAACTGCCTAAGTTTGCTAACAGCCATTGTGTTTTGCCAGAAAAAAATGAAGCTGTATTATAGAAAAATAATACTGTGTCAGAGGTCATGTTTAGATAGAATGCTTTATTTTGAATCCATAATAAACATAATCTTAGTTTATCAAAGTTCCCATGTATTATTTTAATGTAGGAAATTAAAATGAAAAGTTTTCATCAACCAGAGACATTTGGTTTGAGTTAGTAAACATTATGTTTCGACTCTGTGTGTGTCAGAGAGAGCGTACAAGTGAGTGAGAGAGATGTCTTGTTTGGCAACACATATCAAATTTATCTTTGCTTTAACTGGTGCATTTCAGCATGCTATTTTCAAAACCAAGCTATACTGAGTAGATTATTTCTGAATAGAAGCCTTATGTAAACTGAAGGACTAAAAGGTTGTTTAAATTGTTTGCAGAAACACGATGCTCAATTCACAGTCATTCAGCTAGTGGGAATGCTTCGAGGAATTGCATCTGGCATGAAGTATCTGTCAGATATGGGTTATGTCCATCGTGACCTTGCTGCCCGCAACATACTCATCAACAGTAACTTAGTATGCAAAGTCTCTGATTTTGGCCTCTCTCGCATATTGGAAGATGATCCAGAAGCTGCCTATACAACAAGGGTGAGTTCTGTGATCTAGGACAAAGCAGGGTTATGTGAGTCACAAATAATATGGAGAAACTGCAGATAAATCTTACTATGTACAGATATTTTGTGCACATGCAACCATTTTATTCTGACTGCAATTGTTCAGTATAGTGATAGCAAGTACATTGCCCTTTAATTGCTCTGTTGTGTTCAATCACAATGGTAAATATTACATAAACCCAGAACTTACTCTAAGGTCTTTATTCCTTTTTTTTTCAAATTACATTCTTTGAAGATCCTCAAAGTAGAATGCATGATTCTTCCCACTCCTTCTGCTCTTAGTTTGTAATCCATGTGGCATCAAATAGTTTTTAAATTCTAGACAGGATAAAGCCAACAGTCAGACCAACCAATCCACAAGTGGTAGTATGCATGTTTCGTACATTAAGTCTTATTAACTACATGCTCATAGGATTCCATTTTATGTTTTATTATTGCTTATTAATTCTGTATTATTTGTTTCTATTCTCTATAGTTCTACAGAAGGCAGTTTCTAGCCAAACATATAGTACATATACGTTTGTATCTGCCTGTATATATATAGTACATATATGTTTGTATATGTTTGTATATAACTATAACTGCATATTATAAATATACAGACCCTTTAGTCATGTAGGAAAATTGCACTCTTCTAAGTAACATTAGTTTTCAATTGTTCATACATATGTGGACTAATCCTGATAAACTAGTGCAAGATGGGAAAATGGGATTTAAGAGAATATTTTGTCTGGCACCTGGAAGAGTAAGGTTTAAACTACGTTCTATGGATTATTAGCTTGTTCCGTGTCTAGATCAAACTTTAAACTGCCACAATGAAGCCAGCTTCTTGGCTTTGTCATTGGTAATGATTGTTACATAGATTGTTATATGAGCTCTCTAGAGTCATTTTATGAGATGGGTGGCCATATAAGTCCTGTAAGTAAGTAACAAGTAAATAATCAACAATATTTTTATTGTGGTTATATTTCTATTCAAAAGATAGAGTGCACAGATATATAAGTGTATATGATGGTCTTGCCTTATAGGGAGGCAAGATTCCAATTCGTTGGACATCTCCAGAAGCTATTGCTTATCGTAAATTTACATCAGCCAGTGACGCATGGAGCTATGGTATTGTTCTTTGGGAAGTAATGTCCTATGGAGAGAGGCCCTATTGGGAGATGTCTAATCAAGATGTGAGTACATTGAATTGTATAGACAATTATTATACCAAAAAATTATCAAAGTTTAAAAACACTTTTGATGGAACAGGCTTATTTTGTTAGGAGGCTTTTTGCTTCTTTTTTTAAAATGCTTTTTAAACAATTAGTGTTTTTACAAAATAGAAGAAGAAAAGGGATTCAAGTAAGTCATAAAATGACAAACTGTTTTAAATTAAAATTTCAGTGATTAGAGTTCCTCATTAAATGTCTCCTGATTTCTTTTAATTGAATTATTCCATGAGTGCTATAGATTAGATTAAAGTGAACTTTATAAAGGGAAAGTAAATATTTGTGTATAAGTTTTTAACAATTAGAACATGTTTTGAGGCACTACATATGTTATATGAAGTGACTATTTGATTTTCTTAGACCTGTTTCCTGTAAACAGTTTAAATAATTATATTTTGCTTTGCACTTATGCTTCTTTGGAATATAGTATTTCTCAATAAATAAAAATGTTATTTTGTGCACTTTATTTACTTTGATTTACTTGACAGTACATAAATTCTGTCATAATTTTATTTTTTAAATTCTCGTGTAGCAAATACATTTACTAGTTTATGAATTGGCTTTATATTGTGTTTATCCACTGAGCTGTACAATATTTCCCAACATAGCCAATATTCTGAGAGATGAATGTTCTAATGTTTGCTCATATCAATAGCATCCTACAATTGTTCAGTATTATATAACTGTATGAGTGTTAACACCAGAAATAACTAACTTTAAAATAAAATTTGAATACACATATGAAACCTAATTAAATTGGTTTCTAATTACGACTGTGTTTGGCTCTGAAAACCTTTTAGCAGCTGCTGATATTTTTAATATTGTCATAAATGTATGTGTAACCTTGTGTGTATATAGCTTAATATCAACATACTTTGTTGCATAATTGAATATGTAGTACAATAATTAAATTATAGATATGAGCTTTTTTTTTTTAAATTCACATTTATATGCCACCCTTCTCCAGAGACTCAGGGTG
>AZIM01002862.1:66604-82151 GCA_000516915.1 Ophiophagus hannah | reverse complement strand
TGGATGGATGGGTAGATAGATAGATAGATAGATAGATAGATAGATAGATAGATCCAATCCCGAAATAATATTTGAAAAAAAATGTAATAATTAACATTTTTGTATGCCCATCTATCATTTGTTAATTAGAAGAATCTGTCTCCAAAAACTAAACAGAATTATAATGGGCTCTAAGTGTAGCCTTGAAGAAAATGAGGAAGACACAATGGTCAGATAAAACATCTGGATCCAAAGCAAGAGTGGAACTTTAGAAAATATCTCAGATTTTACTATCTTTAATTGTCTTTAGAATAAAGGCAGAGAATGGGTTCAGTGTTGCAATATTCTGTTAACTGTAATGGTATAAAGAAAATAATTTTAGTATTCATAATTTTAGTGTTCAAATCTACTCTGCTTTAAGGACTTACAAAAACAGCATCAAAGATAGTGTAGTGGCAAAATAATGATCAGGTTTTAAAGTGGATATAATTTAGTTGGGAACTTCATGGATTTAAAAAATAATCTCGTGTTGTAATAGAATGAGATTGTTTGAACTCCACTCTGAAAATCAACTTATGGAAAAGAGGTAAGAATTTGTAGGGATCCAAAGTTAGGACTAGAGTTAGAAATTAGAAACCAGAAGACCAGATTAGAAACCAAGACTTCTAGTCCTCCTTAGGCATGAAAGTCAGCTGGGTGATTTTGGGTCAGTCACTCTCTCTCAGCCCATGATATCAGATTTGGGCAATGAACTGGTTGGTCAGTTCTGTTGCAATTAATGGATCAACACTTGGTCATCTGGGGAAAAAAAGGACTTCATTTAGTTGTGGAAAAAATGCTAGGAAGAGAGAAAAACTTTTTTCTTGTCATCCAATAATTTGGGCTAAGATGTTATAGGAGACAAATATTTGATCTAGGTCTTTCTCTGTCTATACTAAAATGACCCAATTTTACAATTCTTGAATAATTACTCAATATTGTATAAAGGGCTTATCCATCCTCCAACTGTCTAAATATGCTTGTTTGTTCATTTATTCATTCAAGTTTTATGGCCAGCCATTTGTTAAATAGTAGTTAGAATTTTACAATTTCTGACCATAGGCTTTCAGTACAGTGATCATAATATAACCAAAGTGCAAATAAAAGAATCTGCCAGCAATGGTAGACAATTACAGATTTGAGGATGTTCAGTATTTGCAATAGAATTTGAGAAATCAAATATGACAAGTTCTTTAACTAAAAGAATTTGCTATTTGATTTTCAAGTTTACACGAAAGCTTAGCTCAAAAATGTTTCTATATAATTATCATTGAGAATACAAGATAACAGTAACAGAAAAAACTAGGTTACTAGGGTATCCACAGGACTAAAAAAGCCAATCACAGCACAATGGAAATCTTGTCTCTTTTTATATTAATTGCATACTCTTTGATCACAAGGTCATAGCTGCCATGTTTTTTGAACCCTGCCATATCCCTGCTACACCAATCATATTTAATAACTAAGATCACATTGTTTATTCAATGACAATCTGAAAGCAAGTATAAATAGATGTAAATAGTACTTCTTATACAATTTTGCAATGCTCCTTAGTGTATCTTTAGTTTTCATGACTCCTGATAATATATGACACATCAGTAAGTGCATTTGGCAACAAAATTAGTATTAGAAGAAAAAACTGTTTCCTTAAGCCTACAGACAATAAAGTAATCTTGTACTTTTTTTTAGAATTCTAGTCCTGAAGTTTATTTTAATACCAGCCTGGTGCAGGAAATGTCCAGCCTGAGCCTGAGGGCAGATCAACTGCATCACCAATTTGGAGTCTTTTGCTCCCAGAAGAGACCTAAATCCAGACCTTAGTGAATTCAATTTACTCTTATATAATGCCAACTTCCCTTAACCTTTAGTAGATCTGATTCTTGGGTATAGGTAGCATGCAATAAATTCATAGTACTTTTGAACTCTATCCCAGGTCTTGGTTTCATGTGCCTGACACATGGTTTGAGTATAGTTAAAATATAAGTTTAAGTTTATTGGGATTTGTATGCCGCCCTATCTCCCAAAGGACTCAGGGCAGCTCACAGACACTAAGAACATATAATACAAAAGTTAAAAAAATATTAAATAAACATCCCAATCACAGATTAAAACTAAAAACAGACAAATAAAATCCCACCCCCATCAGTCCAGGTCAGCTAGCTGAAAAAGCCAAGTTTTCAGGTCACAATGGAAGGAAGCGGGGTCAGGAGCCGTCTGGCGCTCCAAGGGCAGCTGATTCCAAAGGGCAGGTGCCCCCACAGAAAAGATCACTGACTGGCCAACTGCACCCTGAGGAGGCCCCGTCTGTGGGAGCGCACAGGGTATGGGACATTGTTGCTGGCAGTAGGTGCTCCCGCAAATATCCCAGCCCTAAGCCATTTAAGGCTTTATAGGTAATTACCAGCACCTTGAATCTCGTCCGGAGGGCAACTGGCAACCAATGCAGCTCACGCAGGAGGGGCATAATATGGAAGTATCGGGACACTCCCATCACAACCCGTGCGGCAGCATTCTGTACCAGTTGAAGCCTCCGAGTGGTCCTCAAGGGCAGCCCCATGTAGACAGCATTGCAGTAGTCTATACAGGAGGTAACAAGCATGTGAGTAACGTAAGGCATCTCGGTCCAAAAAAGGGCACAACTGGCGTACCAGACGAATCTGGGCAAATGCGGACCTGGTCACGGCTCCTATATGATCTTCCAAACTGAGCCGTGCATCCAGTAGGACGCCCAGATTCTGTGCCCTATTGATGGGGGGCAATACCTCTCCCCCCACAACCAGAGATGGAACATCCTGGATAATCCGAGATGCTGGTACGTACAGCCACTCAGTCTATAGCTGTATAATTGCAGAGTAACAGAAAAGATGGCTTCTTAACTTTTCCTATTTTGGATGATTCCTGCTTGGTTTTGAATAGAGGTCTACGCTATTCAAAAATGTGCACACTTTTTCTGTTCTGTTGGTTAAACCCAATGAAAAGTATGATGAGATAATACTATTTTGGATTGTTTTCATGGACCACCATGACTATAATGCTTTCTAGAATGAGATTGTAGTAAACTGTCAATAATATAATAAAAATAAATCCAGGAGCTCCTCTAATACCTTGTCTAGCCTCTGTCATGGACCCTGCCTTCTGGAATAGCATCCCTCTAGGAGTGTGAGGGGCAGCCACACTCCTAGAGTTCTGCAAAAACCTTAAGACTTGACTTTGTTCACAGACTTTGACCTGTGATTTATGAAAATCTTAGGCTGGATTGGGCCCCTATTTTATTTTTATACGCTTTATTGCTCTAGTTGAGCTGACTACTTATGTGGATTTCAACCTTTTCAAATTGTTTTTATTGTTTTTCTAGATTTGGTAAACTGCCAAAAATCTTCTGGAATAGGCAGCCATAACAAATCAAATAAATCAAATCAAATCAGGTTTTATTAGTAGCATAATACAAGCAAGATTTGATGGTAGCAGTTATAAATAGAGATATATCTTCCTCACTGAGCAGCTGATGCTCTCAGAACAGTGATTTATATCAATGGGAGGAAAAGCATTACTATGTATATGTTTATTTCAAGACATGATATTGTAAGATAGAAAATTCTTTGCAATGTGGCAACATCAATCTTAATGATAGCAAACCAGGGCTCTCCTGCAGAACAAGGTTAATTCCAGCTGTTAACATAACAGGTTGGTGCATAAGAGGCAATTGCAAAAGACTGTTGGTTGAACATATACCCTGGAATGTCAGTGTTGAGTAGACTACTGTCCTTTTATTTATGGATACCATATGCATCCTGCTATGCTTAGTATTCTGTTCAATAGCAATTATACAGAAATATCTTAATATGTGCACACCACCCTAGGGAGAACAATTTAACAATCTAGTAAGTGAGAGAGAAGAAAGGCAAAACCAGAGCTGGAGAAATGTGTTGGGTAAAATTCATGCACTTCTAGTAAGCAAACATGTAATTTCCATGATTTCTTTTTAATGGCTGCAGTCTGACGCTAGTAGGACCTGATTTATGAAAAGCTGTGAAAGATCAGGTGGAACCCTGCAGGACATCATTTACAGCTGTATGCATTGCAGTCTATCTAATTTGCCTAGTAAAAGTGTGAGCTTATGGTGCATATAACCCAGCTCATAAATTTCATGTTTAGACCTGTTGTCTAGGGGATGGGTCAAAGAGGGGGGGGGGCTAGAAGCTAGTAAATGCAGATGCTCTGAAAGCTTTGCATTCCCTTGGTGCTCATGAGGAGACATCACAGACTGTTCACAGCAAGAAACAAATTCCTGTTCATTGATAAACTGTCCAGATGTCCTCTCCAAGGAAGAGAGTAGCCTTTTGGCTTTGTTGAGACATCCTACACAAAATTGTGATTATTTGAATTAAAATTAGTTAATATTTTAGTTCATTATATCAGTAAACATAAACAAAATACCTAGTTTTTGCACATTATTATCCTGCTTATTTTTTGTTCTTTTGTTCTTGTTTTGTTCTTTTGTTCTTTTTTTAGCTGCTTAAATTAATGCATTTTTAAAATAAAAATAAAAAAGGAAGCAGGATAGGTTAGCTACAACTTCTCACACTTTATATATACCTTGGACTTCTGCATGTTTCTCAGGTAAACTGGAAATTAAAAGTGTCATTTTCATGAGATAAACAGGAGCCAGCTAGTCATTTTTGATATGATTGATATGAAACTTCTTTATTATTTATTTTTGAATGAAAATTTAGAAAAACTGGCAGAAATCCAGAGACATATGTGAATATGTGGTCTTGAAGAATTGCACATCTACTCAAAGCTTTCTTTAGCCTCAGCTATTTAATAGTCACAAGCCATTCAAAAGAAAACTCTAAACATCAGCTCATATTTAAAGAAGGTGACTAATAGGTGCTTACATAAATGGGCACATTCTAGTTTTTACCACAGTGGTTGATATGTCATTCATATATTATGCTATTAATAGTATTCCTGAAACAGTATTTTCCATATTCATCTAATAATAATAAGAAGAAGAAAAATTATAATATTTAGAATAATCTGCAAATTCCCCAATGGTTTTCCACCCCTTAAAAGAGAGAAAAGGAAACATGAAATATGCTGATTATTGGGTGAAACATGCAATCTTTCCTGTGCCATCTAATACTTTTTAATAGCTCTGTAACTGTGTGAAGAGACAAGGGGCAATCAGTGAGAGAACTTATGGAATTTGGGATAAGGTCAGCCCTATTATTAGGTGAAATGAGGCAGGTAGTTTGAAGTTTGAGACGTGTCATAATAGATTTTGAATAAAGAGCTATAAGATTCACTTTACGAATGTTGCATGTGGGATGTAGAGGGCATAATCTTGTCTTTACCTCCACTATAACATGCTGTTAGTGGTCATGTTCAAGGACCATTTCTCCCAGTAGTGTCAGAACTACATATGTTGGCTGGAGTGGCAAAAATTCATATTAGACTCAACAATTTTGACACAAGATTGTTTAATGCATCATATAAGGAAAAGAGAATAAAAAGAAAAAGAAAGTCTGACCTATGTCTTCCTTCAGCAACATCATTGTTGAAAACCCATTCATGTTGAGTTTCTTTCACTGGTTTGCTGTTGTTATTTAAGAAATCTTATAGTGTTGAGGACAATTTTGAGCAAAATCAACTAGAAACATTTTGTCAAATGTGATAGTTGGAAAAAAGTCTGACACAGGAAGCAGTATTGAAAAGAAAATTATGTGTCATCCATAAAAAACAAATATTATTAAATATGTTTAAGGAATATCATTAAAGTACAGATCTTTAGAAATGCACAGATATAATCACAGATCTGTTCATAACCTACAAAAGTTTTAGATGAAGGCTTCAGAGATCTCCCTCAAATTGTAAATTTGATAAATTTTAAGGAAGGAAGAAGGTATTAAATACGCAAATTACAATGAGAGTTACATAAAATAATAAAAGTAAACATAATGAAACCATTTCTGAATAGGAAATAGAATAGGAAAGCCAAATATAGGCCTGAAGAACAATTATTCATTCTTTCCTTTCAGAGAATATCTTTGCAGGTTGTCTCCTAATAGGAAACAACATTCAACAGGTGCTTCCTATATATTTGGCTTATATGATTATTAGGACAGGCCATTTCTACAATACCAGTCCCTAAGTTTTACAAGACTTTATGGAAGATAAACAACACCTTGAATTGCATATAGCAACAAATTGATAATAAGCATAGAGTCTATAACAACGGTGTAATTTGGTATAATGTGACAAAACCATTATTGCAATATTTTGACCAGTTGAAATTTGTCTGTTCAAAAGAATCTGAAACTCCTGATTTTTGCATTAAATCAATAAGAAACAAAATGTCTTCTGGCTTGACAGCTGTGTACATGTGTACGGATATGTCACCTGTGGGGACTAACAATAAATTTAGCTTGAAGATGAATCTTGGATAATTTCTGTTGTCTTACTATTACTATCATTTTATTCCAGGCCATCAAACCTCCTACTGGACCAAAGTAGCATTGAAATCTCACCCTTCCGCTCAACAAGTGACTGGATCAATGGTATTCGAATAGGGCAATGCAAAGACATATTCACAGGAGTGGAATACAGTTCATGTGATACAATAGCCAATATTTCCTCAGAGTAAGAGTTTTATTAAAGATATATTATTACATATTTTTTCAATTCTCTTGCAGTTTCCCAGATTAAGACTGTAATCTCATGGTCATTAGAAAGGTATCTGAGAAGTTCACATTTTATAGATGTTCAGTGCTGAAGTCTAATTTTGGACTATTGAAGGACTTCAATAAAATCTATATTGGTTCTCCATCTCCACTTACTCTTCCCCAAGCCCTTCAAATCAAGTGGGGCTCTTGGTTAATTGGAGATTGCAACAAAAATTTCCCAAGTCGTAGTGTCTTAAAAATCTACAACCTGCTAATAACCATTGGAATTGCATATCTGTGGTGCCAGGAGAGTTTGTGAATACCATACCATTAAACTCTGATATGAAACTTTCAATTTATTTAAGTTATGAATTTGATGTATTGGGATTCTAAATGTATTTTAAATATGACACTTTTGATATTTTTAATATCTATTTTCAATATTGTTCTGTTCACTTTGACATCTTGCAAATATGTATTTTATTACAGCACTAGTATTTCTAACTTAGGGTACATAGATATAAGGATTAAAGAATTTCATACCTGAAACCTGGTATCAGTTGAGTAATTCATTCACTTCAATCAAACACCCACATGCTAATAGTTATTATAAGCAGACCTTGTGCTATAAAATCCACATACTAATAGAACACAGAGTAGCCATTGATATCCAGGGCAGCTTCCATTCCTGTCTAACTCATACTCTTTTACCATAACAGTCAAGTCGTGCACGATCTGAAATTTATTTACAGATATTACAGTTACTACAGCTTTTAAAGTATTTATGATATTTAGACTGGAGAGGTTTATTTTGCCTACCAAGTCCAACCTCATGATTAGTTTAGGAAGCCAGCATATCACTCATAGTTAGCTGTCCAACCTCTCTTTTAATCTTTCTATTGCAGAAGAGCTCATCACCTTTCTAGATAATTGATTTCATTGCTGAATTATTTTTTTATAACCTAGATCCATTGTCCCATATCCTGCACTTTGAAACAGTAGAAGTGTGTCTTGATCTTTTTCTAGATGACATCTATTTAGATATTTCAAAAGTCCAATCTTCTATTAAATATGCCTAATTTACATTTATACCAACAAAGAAGAAGGACTGTTTTCTTTGAACTTAGAAATGCCCATAATACCTTTCTAAATTCTAGGAAAACAGTGCTTCTTTGTTGGTACAAATGAAACTGGACATGTTTAGTCTTTAGAAGATTGGATAGGTTTCTTTCCATCTTCCATTCTAAATTTTAGCTCAACATTTAGCAGAATCAGAGAAAATTATGTTAAAGTGAGTCACTTGCTGCCTATTTAAAAATAAAACAAACATAAAACCTTAGATAACTTTTTTTGCTATTATTTTTCAGTGACATGAAGAAAGTTGGGGTGACGATTGTCGGACCACAGAAAAAACTTATTAGCAGTATTAAATCTCTGGAAATGCATACAAAAAATGGTCCTGTTCCTGTGTAAATTACCAAGTGCTGGCATCCAGGACTCATCTGGAGAAAGTGAGAAAAAATACTGAAAAGGTCCTGGTAATGTGTGGAAAATTGTGAGACTTAAAAGGCATTGTTGCAACAAAATAGGGCAATTTGCAACAAATGTGAAATTTCAAGCCCATTAAAAGACTCAAAGTTGAGTTCAATTGCCTTAAAATAGGAATGAAAAACTTATTTTATATCTCTTATTCTTGAAAGAGGGGTTGTTCCCTACAGTAATAATGGACTGCTCAAACATAAAATGCATTTGGAAGAAAAAAAAGTGTTTAAAAAATCCATGTAACCTTAAGCCATTCAAACGTTAATAGACTGAATATCATAAAAGGCAAAACAAACAGTGGATGTGATTGGAATGACTGTCAACAGCATTAAACAGTATTTTTTTAATATGAGAAAAGGATAGGCATGTAGCATTTTATTTCTTTAATTCTTGTAAGCATATTTGAGGATAATACCTCAGACTTGTCTAGCCATATCTGCAATGATATCCTTGCAATATTCTGTTTTTGACTGTGGATGGTAAATCTGAATGACAATTGGATGAAAATGAAGGCAATACTTCACAGATTCTTGTCCTGGATGTGTTCTTTAAAAACAAAACTTTATATATATATAAAATGCATATTTATTTCCTTTAAAATGTTCCTCTTGTTTATATTTATATAGGTTTTGACTGGGATTAATGACTGCCAAATGCCAAATTTCTTTAAACTTTGGCTGTCAACAATATTTAAGGGGGAGGGATCAATAAAACTCATGGGATTTTATTCCTAATAAAAATATCACTACCAAGGAACTGATGTGCATACAAGAATGCTCATAAAAATGCAATACATCCTATACAAATAAGGACTATTTCATGCACAACATTTTTAACACGGAACAATCCATATAACAATCTTATTTCACATGGGGAATATTCTTGGGGAACTATTTAATTGCATGTACTTAAACGTTGCAGTATTCAGATAGTTTTGGAGTGTATCAGATGTTTAACTGTTTAATGGATTACTTGATAGTGGAATTCTTTGCTTATTTTGCCCTAGGATTTTTTAAAAAATGCTCTTAGGTGCTTCCAGACAAGGATGTTCTTGTGTCGAAAGGGTCCAAACAACATTGTCTTCCATTTGTTAATTTCTTGTGTTAATCAGAATTTCTTCCATCTTCTTTCTCAATGGAATACACACACATACACAAACACAAAAAAATACAATTACCTACCATGTATTTTGATCAGTAACACTAGAATCTATCTCTTGGGAAATATTATTTTCTCACTTTGAATTACTGATCACAATATATGTCAAATAATGATGTTATTACAAGGCAGTATGTGGATATGGGTATGAAATTTTATTTAAATGAGCTTCCATCTTATTCACGGCCTTTTGCTCTATTTGGCCTTCTTTGAACATCCTGTTTTATAGTAATTAGCAGCGATTATTTTAACGTAATCCAAAACTTGCAGAAACTGTGACATCTAAGGTAGTATGTAATCATATTTGAACATGGATAAAGTAACATTGCAAAATATTAGTTTTACATGGAACTTCTTTGCTCGTTCTATAATTTTACTATCCGTCCAGGATGATTTCATTTTTCATGATATTGGAAAAGTATACCACATCTTAAATTTTTTGGAAAGCATGTAACAGTTTTGAAAAAAATTAATTTGGTTAAAGTAATACTTTCATACTAATAATGACACCTTCATTATTTAAAAAAATTGTCTTAATGCCTTATTGCAAACAAGCCAGTAGGAAATAAGGTAAAATAAAAATAATAGAATTGTTCTTCTCAACAGTAGTGGTGGAAAAATTATCCTAGAATCAATTTCCAGTTCCTATAAAAGGAAAAAAAACATTCATCATAAAAATTTCAAAATAGATTTCAGTTTTAGCTGCTCTTCATTTTATTACAGTATCTAGTAATGCCAGGGAACATTATTTTGAGTATGTTCATTGCTTGAAATGGGTATCATA
This sequence comes from Ophiophagus hannah, assembly GCA_000516915.1. Taxonomy (NCBI): domain Eukaryota; kingdom Metazoa; phylum Chordata; class Lepidosauria; order Squamata; family Elapidae; genus Ophiophagus; species Ophiophagus hannah. The sequence continues at coordinate 71,984 of AZIM01002862.1, read as the reverse complement.
GTTTGTTTGAGAGAATTGCTTCTTTTCCTCCTAAGTGGGTTTTTAAAAAGCTCTTAAGTCTTCTCTTTCTTACAATTTTTGTACTCCTAAAGGGCATTCTATAGCCCCCATTTCCCCTATCCCATGTACATATGTAAACTTAGCAGTGTAAAATTTTTAACTGTGGAGTAGAGGAAATAAAAATGTTGTGGCCATCTTCCTGTACAGGACCTGCCTTTGATTATTTACATTCAAAAAGAAAAACCACAGTCATTACAAATAATATGTAATAATTGATTTTGTATCTTAAAATATTGTTTTATGTGTATTATTTATTTCTGTTAACATATAACATAGTCTTTGCTGTACTTTAGAATCCAATAACTCAAGATGTATAGATGTAATTGGAACTCACAAATCTGAATTTACCTTTAACATTTATTTCAAAGAATTACTTACTCAGTTAGTTTATTATGTTGTGCAAATATAGATGGCCTGTTACTAATGTAAAATGATTTGTAGTGGAAACCTTTATATTTTTATAATAAACATCATGAAAGTATTTTTTACATATTGGAATGTGGAGGTGATTGTTTAACACTTGCATAAGTTTTTATGGTTTAGCATTAAATTTGCAGCATCTGCTTAACTAAATTTCTGATTTAGGTTTGGTTTCATTGCATTAGCTGGCAATATTAAAACTACTTTACCGTAAGGTTAAAACTTCTGAATGTTTTTACTTGGTCTCAATTTTCATATCCATGAAGATGCTTCTTTGGTAATTCCCAGGGATAGATGGCTATTTGTAAATCATTCTTATAGCTAGACCTGGGTCCAATGGCTACTGCTTCAATAATAGAAATCACATTCAGGGGAAATTAAGCCAAAACCAATCTTCGTTCCTATTAAAATAATTTGGTTTCCACACTCTTCAAGCACATTACTGGCACTGTTTCTTCTAGAGATTGATCAAAGAAGTAATTATACATGAATAGAAACATGAATATATAACTTCTAACTGTAAAACTAAGCATTTATGATGTCTTCAGATATGCTTTATCTGAAGCATATCTGAAGACACCATGCAAAGATATATATTAAGTAAATAAATTGAACCATGAGATATGATAGTAGAAATTTAAAGTTTTTAAATTTAAAATAGTAGAAATTTAAAGTTATATTTTTTACAGTCTTTTCATCATACCTTTTTCCACCTTACAGCCCTTCCCTGACAAAGTTTTTTCTAACTAAATTGCAGTTTTCATATGAAGGTTATGACTTTATCGTTGGCTTGTATTTTGACTTTTAGTTCTTTTTGGAATTTCAATTAATCCATTCAACAAATGCTAAGAGTACAAGTTACTCTTTGACTGATTTTATACCTTGGCAAAGTTTAATTTGAGAATTCAAATGTTGGTTCCACCACCAAATATAACAACACCTCTTTGGAGCATTGAGGAAGTTTAAATTTGATCTTTGTTCATGTGAAATATTGACATTGAGAGATCTAAATATAAAATCTCAGGTAAGTTCTTTATTTTTTTTCAGAAACACTTGGGCAGAAAAAGTTATCTAGTTGAGTAATGAAATGTCTGCAAGAAAACAACCAAGCTCAGAGAGTACCAAAAATTCCACAATTCAAACCTGAGCCACATATGTTCACTTCTGTTGGTACTTATTATTTTATCACACATATTTCTTAAATGGCAATTTTCATTTCTTTCAATAAACTTTTATTCTTCATAACTGGTCACATGCTATTTCCACCGGTATTTGAATGTTGTAACATTTCTTCATCCTTTTCTCATATTTAGGAAATTTTTATCAAGGTATAAAAATGTATGTACTTATTGTAGTTTTTCATTATTGTGTATATCTTGCAATTGTTCACATTTTATTCTCTGTCAAACATAACTACATTGATTAATTTTCATTGTAAATAGAAATTTGCATTAATTTCCAGTTGTTGGTTCAAAGAACCTAACATTTTCTTTAAATCATTCAAGTTTAAATCATTCAAATCAGCCAACATGATGACATTGTCTACATCTCACAATAATATATTTGTTACAAACATTGTGATAACAGAGCAAACATATTTTGGGGTGGGGTGGTTCTTGTCTTATGTGCAGTAGTGGATGGAGAAGACTCAGAGTTCATGTTTAAACCTACAAATGTTTCCTATAACGTATATTTTATCTTGACCTAAATGTGTAAACTGAGGAGAAGTAAAGCCATAGCTTCCTTTATAATATTTTATAATAATATGATTCTCCTGTATAACCAAGGAAAGTCTAGCAAGACTATGATTTTTATGCTGTGTTCATTCATTTAATTGAATTGGCAATTGAAGTGAAAGTGCACAGCATTGTTGTAGAAGTGTGTTGCTTTCATTTCCTAAAGCATTTATATAGCTTTCAATGACTGGTTAATTGAATTCTATTGTTTCCATTGAGGCCATTATGAAAATACAACCAAAACATCAGAGTGAGGTATGTATTTCCTTTTAAATGTATCTATTTCCTTTTGTACTAAGTAACAGTTTAGAAATCACTGATTTGGATTACATAGAAAGGTAAGCCAAGTTAACTTTACTAGTTTTTGTTGTTGTTGTTAACAAATAATAGATTTTCTCTTAAAAAGGTACAATTCAAAAATGGTTAAATTTACTCTTCAACTATGTAAATATATTTATTGTAATATTCTCACTAATGATGAAGCCTTCCTCAGTAGGAAACAGATTCATAACATTCATTTTCCTTTGGATGTTCACAAGAAGGTGAAGATTTATTGTCTATTCCTTGTCTTCCTAAAGCATTTTTTAGAATACAAAAATACGATGAAGATATGCAATTCACTTTATAAAAAATTGTTCAACGTTAACAGAATAAAGGACTTAATCAAGATAGGATCTTGAGCCTTTATAATGGGCCTACCTGTAACCAGAAAGGTACAAATCATATCCAGTCTGATTTATTAGACTGATTCAGCTCAGAAAATCCATTCAGTTTGATTTTAATTCATTATTACAGTTCAATAGAGGAAGTAAAATCAAATTGAATTAATTAGGATCAATTCTATTTTCTGATTTGTTTTGGAAAATTGGATTTCTTGTGCATGGACAATGGAACATTTTAGGACTCAGATCAAATAAAATAAATCAAACTGAAAAAAATTGCACTGTGTTGACTCATTTCATTCAATTCAATATGACAAACCTTTTCAGTTAACTTCAGTACAATTCCTTTATCTGTTATACTCCAGAGCCATTTACCATTTATTTTTAACCAAATTTATGATATAAACGGCTATAACATGAATACTTGCAAGAAATATAGTCCTTGTGATAATAAGGCAAGAGGAATCAGCAGGTGTCAGTTTTTGCTAGTTTTATTGTCAGTTTAAAGATGTCACAGTTGATATATGGCTGAGCTATGGTGAGCAGAGATAGCAATATGGGTAATAGCAATGCCAGCTCTATGGTTTCTTTAATCCAGTGCTCAATTTCTTTAATCCAATGCTTCCTTTTCTCTATTACTATAGGGTGAACATACACTTTTGCCAATCTTTCAAAGTCATTGATGGAATATTACCAGTTTAGATTCAATGGGTAGTAATTAGGATAGGTTTAAATATTTTATCATTTACTTATGTGTATATATAGATGCACATCTCCTAGTCAGCTTTCTGAGCTGTTTCATATTCTGGCAAGCTATCTTTTATATGCTGCTCTAACAGCTTCCTAAAATATTGCATACAACAAATGCTATATATCCTTTCAAAATGGCCTTAGAACATTTGGGTAGTTGTCCGGCTACATGGTAAATTGTGATTCTGCCACCAGGAAGGCAAGATAGTGCAGGACAAGGATCACAGAGGGAATTAATCATCCTCTAGCTTGAGAAAGCATGTGGTTTAGGACAACTGCTCAAGGATTCCACAAGTAATGATGCTACAAATGATCGAATTATCATCTAATAACAATGTCTTGTTCAAGAAGCATACTTCACAATAAAATCACAGTTAATAGTTAAAATGTGTAAAATCCTTTGTTAGACTTTAATTGAGTTGTACCGCTACCTTTAAATATATTTATAAAGCAGACCAAATTTTTAAAAAATATACAGCTTAATTTAACAAAAAATTGTGTCAGTAGTTAGAGCCACAACACACCATGAGCAACCAGACATTTCTTCTCTGTTGAAGAATTTATTCTGGTATTTAAAAATACTGTGCCAATATATCTCTATGATATTTATTCTTGAGAAAGTGAAAAGAATTGCTTTCAAAGAAAGTTATGCAGTTTGAAATCCTATCGATGTGCATAATATATATTATATATTCATTGCTTGTATTAATCTGAGGAACCATCCCATCCTCAGCCCTCACCCCCCAAAAACCCTGAATTCTAAGGTGCTCTGAGAGTGAAGTAGAATAATATAAATTATTTTTGTCCCACATGGGAAGAAACTTAAGGAAATTAGGGGAGGTATTTGAACACACCATTAAGACTATCTCTGTAGCATTTTTCTCACTTTAACAGAAAATGTATCTTTGTATCTTCATATTTTTCTTAAAACTGTTGGAAAATCAATGTAGAAAGTGTTACAGCTGATTCATACTGTGAATTGCTTTAGAGATGCTTGATTTATAGAAAGTAATGCTTTCTGGCCCAAAATTTCATATCTATTCTTTTTCAAATCATCACTAACAATTCAGCAAATACCCAACTCTAATAAATTTTTTTGAAGATTTCACAGTCCATGCAACATCATTTCTGTATATCTCTCACTCAATACGTTGTGTAAAGGTAAAAGTTTCTCCTATCCAGTCATGTTCTACTCAAGGGCTGATACTTATCTCTGTTTCCTAGCTGAGGGAGCCAGCAGTGTGGACATGTGGGCAGCATGACTATATGCCAAGGCATATACGGTAGAATGCTATTACCTTCCCACCAAAGCGGTACCTATTTGTCTATTCACATTGCATGCTTTCGAATTGCTAGGTGGACAGAAGCTGGATCAAGTAACAGGAGCTCACTCTATCATGCAGTGCTTGGGTCTTGAAACCAGGCTTTCAACTTTTCAGCTAACAAACTCAGAATCTTTAACCACCAAGTCATTGTACCCCCATACATTGTTAGTTGGCGGTGCCTAGGGGTAGGGCCTTCTTTGTGGGAGCTCCTGCCCTATGGAATCAGCTTCTCCTGGAGCTGCGGTTGGCCCCCAACCTCCGCTCCTTCTGCCATGACCTCAAGACCTGGCTTTTTCAGCGGCTGGCCTGGACTGACGTGGGGTGCTGGGGGTTAGTTTTAAATTGGGTTTAGTTTTTATTCGGCTATAGATTTAATTGGTTTTTAATTGCTTCTTTGTTGTTTTGTTGTTTTTAGTGTGTAAGCCGC